>JBAJNP010011021.1:0-15460 GCA_036877545.1 Yasuhikotakia modesta
CCTGTGGTGGCCGCTTGTGAGTGTGTTTAGAAATGGAGACCATTTTTAATGAAGTGGACTAAGCCATGATTTTGAACATTTGGAAAAATTATTCTACTGTTGTCTGGACTGAATGTTGTACAATCACTGAGAAGTTTTGACATGCTGAAGGATTAACCCTGTTTAGAGTTCCCAAATACAGAAAAAAAGAACTTTGATGCAAAATGATGTTGGCCGGGCAAAACTAAGAGCAATGTAGCAACTGTCTTTAGAAAAGTGACACTCTTACCATGGAGGCTACAAAAACCTCAGGTCCTGCAGAACGCGCCAAGCAGATCAGTTTCAAAGATGACAAAAAGCACTTGTCATGTGAGATGACACAAAGACAGCAACCCCAGACAGCAGATCCATCTCCTGAGGTGGAACCACAGGCCCTCGCTTCAGGAAATACTCTTACCTCAACATCCAGAGAGCAGTGTCACATCCGTCTCAGAAGGAAGACCTTTTCTCTCCCAAACAAACAGTGTCTACAGATGGAATATGATCTGCAGCTGTCAGAGGGCCTGCAGAAGAAAGAGCAGAAACCTGTGAAGACAGGAAAGTATGTTTGCCAGTATTGTGGAAGAGCTTGTGCCAAACCCAGCGTACTGAAGAAGCACATCAGATCCCACACCGGAGAACGTCCATACCCGTGCGTTCCTTGCGGTTTCTCATTTAAAACCAAGAGCAACCTGTACAAACACAGAAAATCTCACACCCATGCAGTGAAAGCCGGGCTGGTTCCATGTTCTGAGCAGGACAGCAAGCAAACGGACGGAGAACTGATGGTTGCTGAGGGCGAGATGCAGTCTGATGCTGAGCAGAGTACTGACACAGACGAAGAGACTGTGGCGGATTTATCTTTCAATACAACGAGCTGCGAAAGTTTCATTCAAGAAAAGGGTGAGAAAATGGCAAAGACAGAAAGTGTGATGCTCTCCACTCAAAATTCTCCTAAACAGGAAGCCACATCGTTGTCAGGGAAAGTGTCTTTGTGGCAGTTTCGGGAAATGATGGCGCTGCCTGCGGGTGCCCGGGTGGAGCAGATGGTGGAGAACTCCACCGTCAAACAAAGACTGGCGCTCCGGTTGTCTGAGAAGAAAAGTCAGGACTCTGAACAGTCCCTTTCCCTGCCCAGTTCCTTCAGTAAAGGAAGCACGGACTCAGGGTACTTTTCCCGCTCTGAGAGTGCTGAACAACAATTTAACCCGTCAAATGCAAGTGCCAAGTCATATCAAGAAATCATGTTTGGGAAATGTTATAGACCATCTGCCAGACCGAAGCAGTCGATCACCGTACAGACCTGCATGACAGACATAAATGAGGCCACGTCAAGTTTCATGATTAAACTAAACAGAAGCATGAAGCTTGGTGACACAGAATCCTCCTTACAACAGAGGAAAAAAGACCTGATTCGATCAATAAAAATCGATTCTGAGTCTTTCCAGGAGGAAGATTATCAAGATTGTCAAATCCCTGATACATATCAAGGCAGCACTGATCTTCTGGAAACAGCGTTGGAGAGTGGCATGTTCTTACGCAGTAACTCTCTTCCAACCTCGTCTGATTCAAATCTGAACACACCACAAACACTAAGAAGCAGTAATTCATTTGATGAAAGAATAACAGGAGCTGATTCCTACAGGGGCACAATGGGGATAAGAAGACTCATGCGTCAAGCTGCGTTTGAACACTCTGCTAATGAGGGACACTCAGAGTCTGACTGCTGTGCTCATTTGGCTCGTAGCCTAAAATCAGAGTTAAGAATTCAAACCGTTGAAGACTCCAAAATGGCTGAAAACTATCAAGAGACTGAGACGTGCCCAGTGGCTCAAAGCCCATTGTCAGAAACGCTCACAAGGAAACGGAGAAAAGACAAAAGTGTCACGGAGGAGGAGGATTTTCATAATCAAGATAAGTCTTCAAACGTTTCTGAGACAAAGGAAAGTGTTGTGGATACTGGCCACCCCGACGCAGAAAGAAGAGCTGGCAGCAATGTTATTTCTGTCATTCAGCATACTAATAAATTAAGCTGGCCAAACACCTCAGAAAAGTCAACAGAAATGAGATCAAACACCCTAGAAAAAATTCACAGAAAGTTCACAGAGAAGGATCACAGCACTGAGGGTCACAAAAATGACACGAATCGTAACTTGGAAAGAACAGATTGGCTGTGGGGTAACAGTGGTTTACTGCAGCAGAAACCTCATGTGATAAAGCAGCCAGCATCTCCATTATCCAGCATCCAAGTGCCAGAGATTAGAGTAACTGTGGAGCCTGACAAACCAGAAAATCCCCCAGATGTTGGGGTCAAGCAAAGAGAAAAGCATGTTGAGGAATTCCAGTGGCCACAACGCAGTGAGACGCTCTCCCAGTTTCCAGTGGAAAAACTGCCACCCAAAAAGAAACGCTTGCGGTTGGCAGAGATGGAATATTCTTCTGGAGAATCCAGTTTTGAATCCGCTTGCACAAGTCTTTCCAGAAGTCCAAGTCAAGATAGCAACTTGTCCCACAGCTCAAGCTTTTCCCAGTCACTAGACAAAGAAGAAATCCTTAATGTTACATCTCAAACCAACTCAGATGAGTTTAACAAGCCATTAGAGTTCTTATCAGTTCCAGTGGTTTCACAAAGTCATCCCAGAGAAATGAGACGTTCTGCATCAGAGCAGACACCTTATAACTTGGTACCCACAGAGGTTTCTGAATGTAGAAGCAAATCTTTTGACTATGGAAGTCTGTCTCCAACATCTACATTGAGGGTGGAAGATGTTAAAGAACGCAGAAGAGGCTTCTTGGTTAGGCAAACGACTTTAAGTGGGGAACCAGATGTGATGCAGGACAGATCTTTAACTGAGGGATTCATTGACAAAGTAAAAAATCCATATAAACCAACTAGGCCAGTGCAAACCTCATTTTATAAACATTGCTCCCCACTCAGTGTTTGCCATGCTCAGAACATGGATAGTGTTCAAATAAAAAAAGAACCTGAAGATTTTCAGGCAGCTGAAATGTACGTCAGCTTAAGAAACCCTCAAGAGGATTGTTCACAGAGCTTGGGCAATGTTTTGTCCACATTGGCAGTGCTTTCACAAGCTCAACAAGTGTTAGCCAGCCAAAGGACGTCTAGCTTACTTGTTCCTGTCAGAATTCAGATGCAAGTGCCATCCTATGGAAGCATAACATACACTAGTATATCACACATTCTGGATTCTCAAACACAGAATTCAATCTCAAATATACAACACAAGAAATCCAGCTGTGAACATCTTGCCAGTGTCACCCCATTCACTAATGTAGTTTGTGAACAATCTCAAATTTCAAGGCAACTTCCAGGGCAGTTGTGCAGCCCAGAAGCATCACCTGCAAAGCTTAATACAGGCATACCTTTGTCATTGACCTCCAAAACCATCTCAACTACTGAGGCCCCTAGTGGTGGAGCAAACAAGCGCATGCTTTCTCCTGCAAGTAGCATTGAGCTCTTCATTGAAGCAAAGCAGCAAAAACGGGTCAAAGATGAGAACATTTACGGGCAGATTGTGAAAGATCTTAGTGCTGTGGAGTTAGGAAATCTTGAAAGTGAAAAAGAAGGTCCCAAGACAAGGTTCAAATCTACAAATACCCAGGAGCCACATGGGCCTCCTGAAGAGATGGATATGGAAGAGGTTAACCTAGATTCTTACCACAATACAAAAACACAATCTCCTGCTAGCGTTCCTCACGATGCAGCTATGATGGAATGCAAACCTACATCAAAACACATGATGGCTCCCCATACTGCTGTAGGTTCTCTGCCCAATGAAATTGTTGGTGCTTTACTGTTTCCAAGGTTTCCAGGTCTTCATACAACTACTTGCGTGAGCTGGTGTTACCTCAACTCCACCAGGCCAAATAGTACCCAAACAGCTACACAGTTCTCAGAATATGCCTCCTGGTTTGTGAGATGCCATAACCCAAACCCACCCAATCTCAACACAGGGATGGTTCTTGCCCTTCTCCGGTCCAAACAAAACAGGCAAAATGCTGTTTATACGATTGCTGCCATGTATCAGCCTGGTCTACTCGTCACCTTCAGCCCATGGAGACAAAAACAAGAGGTATGTTCTTTATTGTTGCTTTTTGTTGGTTTTGGCACATTCATTTAAATGTTAAAGAGCCCTTGTAATCAAAATCAAGGTTTAATATTGTTTATATGTTTATGTGGTGTTTTTAATAATTGTTAATGAATAAACTATTTTTACAGAGAAACATAGGATTCACATATATACACATACACATATATTACAGAATCTGTTTTTTTGATGATCAGATATTAGTTTTAGAGAAAACATTATCATCTGTTTTTTTAGTCTATAGTTCTATTTTGTTTTTTCAGGTAACTGTGGAACAACGTGAGGTGGAGATAAAACCAGATGTGAGATTAAGAGACATGGGGCAGAGGAACAAACCCTCCCGAGAAGATGCTGCATCAACTGTACGTCAGCCAGAACCGGCTCGTGTGAAGATCTTTGAAGGAGGGTATGAACACGTCTTTGTGGTACAAATATTTACTGTGATATTGATGCTAATGAAAGAATTCTCTGTTTTTCTCCATCAGGTATAAATCGAATGAGGAGTATGTGTACGTCAGGGGCCGAGGAAGAGGAAAGTATATTTGTGAAGAGTGTGGGATTCGTTGTAAGAAACCGAGCATGTTGAAGAAACACATACGAACTCACACTGACGTGAGACCCTACGTCTGCAAGTGCTGCAATTTTGCCTTTAAAACTAAAGGTTGCTTCACAGTCTCATATTCTCAACAATTAAACAGATTTAAAAAACTGAGTTTATGAAATAACGTCCGTCTTTCTTTAGGGAATCTCACCAAGCACATGAAGTCAAAGTCTCACATGAAAAAATGCCTTGAACTGGGAGTTTGTCCCACTGCCATAGACAACACAGAGGATGCAGGTAAAATTTCAGTAACTTCGCTAAGTTAAACTAGCGGTTGTGCTGCCGTGTTTTTCTACAAAATTAGGCTGTTTGAAAATGTATTTTTCATGTTGGTGGAAAAAATTGTCTAACCTGCCATGTTTTAAACCACATTTGTCATGTAGTTTGTAAATGTTTTAGCCTAGCTTAGCTTTTTTTAAATATAGTAGTTGGTATAAAGTAGTTGGTAGCTTAACTTTATACTTTTTGGGAAGCTTGTTTAAATCTATTCATTCATTTTCTCTCTAGAGAAAAATCTCTCTTGAGGTTTAAAAATGCTACTGTGACACCCAAACTACATAAAAAACATCTCCAGTAACTGTGAATGTATTCATTTCATTTTCTGCTGTCACTGCTTGTGCAGATGAAGTCCAGAAGTCCTCACACATCAGGCCAGTGGAACCAACCATCAAACATCAGTTCTCTGATGTGGAGGATTCTGATGGTGTGGATGAAGATGGAGATGAACCAGACGATGAGGAAGATGATGAATGCGATGGTGATTCTACACCAAAAACACTCTCCAGAAGCACAAGTCCTCAGCCCTGTGCGTTCAGCAAACCGTTTATATCCAGTCGTGTCACCAAACACATCGACGCCATCCGCAGTCCACAGAAGGAACAGCCTGAGGTCTCCTCTCCCAGCATTGAAGATGATCTTATCTTGGAGCAGTCAAGCATGTGTTCTGAGCTCTGCTCACCTCAGCTGCTGTCGCCTTGTTGGGACTCACCTCGTCAGAGGTACGTGTGCCCGAGGGGTGATCTTTCACCGCAGCGCCCTCTGTTGTCCAGCCGTGATTCGTCTCCCTTGAGGGCAGTTTCACCAAGGAGAGATCTGAGCATAAGAGGGGATTTCTCACCTATCCGGCAGCTCTCACCTGTTAGACCTGCAGGTTCTGACCCGGCAGGGCGAGCACAGTCTCCGCTGGGTCGACCGGC
Organism: Yasuhikotakia modesta; assembly: GCA_036877545.1. NCBI lineage: Eukaryota > Metazoa > Chordata > Actinopteri > Cypriniformes > Botiidae > Yasuhikotakia > Yasuhikotakia modesta. The sequence continues at coordinate 5,925 of JBAJNP010011021.1, forward strand.
AGGGCTTCTCAGGGCCGTGTCTCCACGCAGGGGCTCTTATCAGTACAGGGCCCACGGGGATCAGGGAAGAAGTGTGAGATTTCAGACTTCACCCCACAGACTCGCTGGAGTGCAAACTGATACAGGAATGGTGTGTTCCATTGCTTTTTGCTTAAAAATATGTATATTTGGTTAAAAATTAACAAGATACTTCTAAAATACTGAAATTAATGCAAGTTTTTTATAATTTTGAGCTAGCTTGAAGCTAACAACAAAATAATTCACATGTTCTGTTTTTGAAGGATCAAGATGTTCCTCTGTGTGTTCCTGTTGGTCTATGCATCAGTACAGATCCATTCAGAGCCCTGCAGACAGACATCCTCAGCCACTTACCTTTGCACTCTCAGAGACAGGTACCAACGCCTGTCCCAATGATCCCTGTTGGGGGGATAAGGATGCCCTCCACTTCTTCACCTGGTGCTGCTGGTGAGAGAAACTCTCTCCCATCAATTCCACAAGGGAAAATATTAACAAGGGCTAGTTCCAGCCAGACCTCAGCAACCGTCCCTGATCCGCGATTGGTCTACGGTGGAGAGATGGTGGTTTCTCGCACTGACCCTCTGAACAGAGACGATAAAAAGGAGGAGGGCGTTCAAATCTGTGCTAAAGCTATCGCGTCCCTCAGAATAACATCTGAAGACGCTACTGATAAACGTCCTGAAAGCTAATTTGTTTGAAAGCAAAGCTGAGGCTAGAAACATCATGCAGAATGCAAGCGTAGACGCAAACGCATGGCCGGCGCATCACAAGTGTGCAGTTCTGTTGATTCTTGCGTTGCTCTGCCCGTAACAAACCTCAGTTCTCTGCAGATTTACCTTTAAACGTTTGTGCCATTACAGCCGATGTCTTATTCAGGTAATTTGCATAACATATCGACTTGATTCTCCTCAAACTGCTTTGTCACAATGAATTATCCCAGCTAACGGTTTCAGGATGTCAGAACGTTTTCTTAATGTTTACATTAAGTAACAGAAGCATCAAAAATGTTTTTTTGAAAGTGCTAGAAATGTTCAAAATGTTGTTTTAAGACGTTAACATCATTGCTCACCTGGTAAACTTTATTTTTAAAAATCTGTGACATTTTTAAAATGTTACACTAACAACCTAAGAATAACGTTTTTGATATAATATATATTATGAACAAAATTGTTCTACTAATGCTAGTGCAAGAATGTTATTTGGTAAGTTTGAGGGAACTCTGAAGATTGTTAGCAATGTTCTGGGAATGTTCTGTTAGCTGGGATTTTCTAGCAGTAGTTGAGCTGAACAGAAGACAGGACCATGACCGTTTCTGCTAGCCCACATATCTGCATGTCATTATAATTTATCCCTGCAGGTAGACGCTGTAAATGCACCGTTCTGAGGCAGCTGGATGAGAATGACACACTAGCAGCTTGTTGTTGCGACACATTTCACATGTGATTTCAGCTCACTGAGGTGACAGAATCTGCATTCATGCGTTTCAGAGGTCGCATCGGTCCTCCCAGCTAACAATTTTAGGTTGTAAAAACGTTTTCCCAACATTTTTATTATGTAACAGAAACTAAAAAAATGTTATTTGGAGTTTTAGGAACATCAGAATGTCCATGAATAAATGTTTAACTAAAAACTAAATGACTAAAAAATGACTTGTTAACATGACTAAAAAACGAAATGCTTTTTGGCTGTTATGTTAACAGTATTGCTTGTTTTAATAATGTTATTCAAGTTTTTTAAAATCTGTAATATTTTTAAAACGTTCCACTAACAACTAATAACATTTTTGATATGACAGTTAAAAAGTTCCACTAACAATAACAAATTTTGATAAGAACATTTTTGATAACTTAGAGAGAACCTTGAGAGAATGTTCGCTAATGCTCTGAGAACGTTTCCCTGTTAGCTGGGTTAGAGTCTGACCAAGGTGTTTTAGACTCTTAATACCATAAAACTGCAAGAAGAATATGCAAAACATCTCGCATTAATCACATGCTATATTCTTTCATTTCTATCATACTATGAATATTAGTTGTACAAGCTGCATATTTGCAATCCATGCAAAAACTGCATTTCCCTGCAGGAATTGCGATGCACATTCTGGTCCCCATTTTTACAAGAAATCTTTGACTTATGCTTGTGCCTTTTAAGAACGTGTCTGCGTATTCCTCAGTGAGAGAAAGTGATTAGTTGTTTCTGCACTTAACTAGTGATGGTTATTAATAAACTAATATAAAGTGTCGTGGTTGCTTTACAGATTGCACTTATACAGATGCTACAGCTGCATATCGCATTAAACTGCGCTGTGATGTTGCCTTTATGCTGTTGTACATTATTGCGGCACCTTTTTAACTTCATTGGATAATGTGCATTCAGAGGGATTAACTAGAATTTGAGGGCAATCGAACACTTTTGTTCAAGACGTCAGCGTGGTATTTTTCTAAATGTATGATACCTTCTTTCTTTCTTTAATCGTTAGATTTTCTGGCATGTATGTAACAAAATGCCATTTTAAGCCATTTATAATGTAGATCTGCGTATATTATTATCTAAAGAATCGTGGTATGTATTAAAATGAATATTTGAAGCACTTTCTAGTAAGCTGATAGATTGAATGGCGTATCATTAATGTTGAAGCCGTGTTAAATCTTTAGATGAGGATTTTTTATTGAGTAACTCATAGCACAACATTCCAGTCACTGTTAAGTCAGTTATATACACACACACACACACACATGCAGTAAAACACACACCACTGCTGTCATGTACTGTAATTGTTTGGAGGAGTGTCTTGTGTTCAGATAATCATGTATGATGGTTTGTCTGTTTGAAGAGACATTTGCTGTTTTCAGGATTTTCTTGCTATCAGATGAAGGATCACGTCTGGTGAATATTTGACTGTTTGAATGTATGAAACTTTAGACTAAGTCATATTAAATGTCTTTAAAGAAGGTATAAATGCTATCTCATGTTAACCGTATTGATATATGATGTAGCAATCGACATAGAGAAACTGTTAACACTTCACAGTGAGGTTTTTTACTTTAACTTCAGCTGATATAATAGTTTGCATGAACTAACAACAAACAAAACGTCCAGCATCTGTAATGGAAACGTAAATGAAACATTTGTAAAAATCAAGGGTAATAAAAAGTGTTTGTTAACTAATGCACTATGAAATTAGCATTATCCAAAACTTTAAAAAACATTGTTCAGTGTTAGTTCATGATAGTTAATGGTGACGTATTGAACCTTATTGTGAAGTGTTAGCAAAACACCTTATTTCAGTTCATGGTATTTATAGATCTGAGTGTTTTAAACACTGAGACGGTGAGATTAGTGTAGTTAAATGAAGTTTATACTGAAAGAACTTTCATGTCATGTTTACAGTATTGAATATTAAAGGTTTTGAGGTATCTAGTTTGACTTTATGGTATAATAGTGAATGTGTTATTTATCTTACAGACTGGTACATGCTCATTTATTAATTCATCATTCTTTCATTTCTTTTTTGCCCATTAAGGCAGCTGATTTTTCTTTATTCTTTTGTTTTTGTTTTACTCTGATTAAAAGATGTCCTTCGAAATAAATATATTAAAGTTCTATTATACAAACCTGTTGACTGTTCTTACTCAAAATAAACACGTTTTTAATAAAATAAGATACAGCTGCTGGATCTTGTGAATTAAGATTGAATTAAGATCTTTCTCTGAAGTTTGATGTTTTCTCCAGTGAACTTCAGTCACAGAAATGCAGACATTAAACCAGAGACGCTGAACACTGACCCCTTCAGGACAGATGATGTAGAACATGGTGTTATTTATACACTAGATTTGTTTTATTGATTAATGTTTAGACAAACCCTCATTTGACTGCCTTTGCTTAACCTGCCACAGATTTAGGCTTCTATAATATTTCAGAACATTTGCACTATAAAATTAAACTATTGAACATGTTTAATAACTTCTCATCAACATTTGTTTTGTATAACTTGGGTTTTGTTGTTAGATTTGATTTTTGTTTCAGAAGGTCTTGTGAAGAAACAGAATAATGTGAGTCCCACACAAGTAAATCACAGGCGCTCAGCATTATGTTGAGGTGTGTCAGTCCAGCCCCAGCAGAGCCCAACAGAGCCTCTGAGACACTGAACTCCTCTGAGCTCCCGCTGGTAAGTGTTTCTCTGGGATTATTCTTCTGAACTGTAGTTTCTGCTGAATGCAATCACTGCTTTTAACATCTGAACATACCTGAATGTTATCTTGTTGTGCTGTTAATGTCAATAACATGTTCCCAGCACGTTATTTACATGTGACGTTCCCATGTGTGCATGTGGCGGGTAACATGTTTAAAGACTGAATGTCTAAATGTCTTGTGTGTTTGTTGAAGAAAATACGAACACCAATGTTTTATGTATGTATATACATATAAAACTGCATGCACATATATAGTATAATATATAGGGGACATTTTAATGTAGGTCAGCTGGAGGGAAATGCATGTTTTAATTTATTCTTTTGTGCAAATTGTGCATTTTTATTAAATGTGTGACTATTAAACATACAGGCTGTTCTGGACAATCCAGGAAATGCAGCGAATTAACAAATAATTTTGCCCATATTAAGAGACTCTTGAAATAGAGCAGAGCTGGACTGAACAGGTGCTGAGCTTGTGAGGGGGGTTAACAGACCAAACACAGCTGCTAAATTTAACCAGAGGAACAGAGGTGGTGGTCACTCAGCGTAAACCGGCCCTCTGAGCACACGGGCGACTTTTACAATCTTCCTGCCAGATATTGTAACATACAGGCAACAGTGTTTTTAACAACTTAGTTGTTCAGATTTCAGAAGTTGTCAGATGTTTCTCAGCTTGAGAAATCATCCAAACATCTGATTACAGTAAATGTGATTACAGTAACTTTAAATCAAGGTTTGGGATGTAAATGGTTCCTTTTCTCATTCTAGACATCCAAACAAATTCCTTCTGTCCAGTTTGACCATTTCTGTTGTGTTTTAATAGCAGAATTCCAGAATGGAGAGCTGCTCCCAGCCAACCAACGGTGATACCGGTTCAGACGTTCCTCAGGATCTCACTGAAGATCTGAGTAAACAGCTGGAGGACATTATCAGCAGCTATCAGGTGAGTGAGCAGCCTGCTGAGCCTGAAGATGGTGAGGATGAAGCCACCACAGATGTGAAGGAGACAGACAGATCCAAAGACCAGAAGATGGAGAAGAAGATGCTTAAGAGTCTAGGTGAGTTACGTGGCCGATCAGGTGTATAATGTATATTATTTAATACTGACAGTTGTATGGATGGATTAAAGAACCGGCCAGCGTGACTGGAGTGTGTCGTTCTGTCTTCACAGGGAAGGAAGCCATGCTGCTCATGCAGAGCCTCAATAAACTCGGAACCCCTGAGCAGAAACTAGAGGCTCTCATCAAAAAACATGCAGAGCTAGTGAGTAACATGTCCTGCTGAAACATCTGCCTGAATTTCCATAATACTTTTCATAACCTTCTGCCACAATCACTTAAAAACTAATGACAACATGAATATCCTTCATACGCTGCTGTGACTGTCTCACCTCTCATGAATTTCCATCCCTGACCTCATAGCTGGAGGAACATCGTTCTGATCAGAAACAGCTGAAGGTTCTGCAGAAGAAACTTCTGCAGGTGATGAAGGAGAAGGACCAGCTTCAGAGCGAGCACAGCCGAGCCGTCCTGGCTCGCAGTAAACTGGAGGGCTTGTGCAGAGAGCTGCAGAGACACAACAAAACCCTGAAGGTTTTCTTCACCTTTGTGTTCGCATGGAAATGTCTGAGCTTGTTTCACATTGCTATCTGCTAATAAGTAAAAATTAGTTCACATCAGCCATTTCATCGCGTCTCTGAACTGTTCTGGCCGCAGGAGGAAACTCTGCAAAGGTGTCGTGAAGATGATCTGAAGAGAAAGGAAATCACCACACATTTCCAGAACACCCTCACAGACATCCAGGCCCAAATCGAGGAGCACAGCAGCCGGAACAACAAACTCTGCCAGGAAAACAAAGAGCTGGCAGAGAAACTCAAGGATCTTATTTCTAAATACGATCAACGAGAAGCGGTACGAGCATGTTGCCATGGTTTTACTTAAAAATCATGCAGATTGTTCATATTGTTTGCATTATAGCTCAACTCTCTGTGTTTGAACTCAATAAGATGCATTTTTGCATTTTTATTCTTCTGCAGAATCTTGAAAAAGTATTTAAACATCGAGACCTTCAGCAGAAATTACTGGAGACAAAACTCACACAGGCCAACATGATCCTCAAAGACGCTCAGGAGAAACACAAACTAGAGAGGGAACATGTGAGTTCGGTTTTATTAGTTAATTGTGGGAAACTTGCTAAAAGATCTAAATATTCATCACCAAAATGTTCCTCAATTCATCAAGCAGGATTAAATCTTGTCTCTGTTTTTGATTGTCTAGTTACTGAAGCAAACTGCAGATGCCAGACTACAAGTTAAACTTCTGAAAGAACAAGAGACTGACATGAAGGCTCAGGTACATTTACAACAAATATTCCAGGTTTGTCATTTTTGTCTTGAGTCAAATTTGTTTAGAAATGTGTGTTATTTGTTTTTCTGGTAGCTTGCTGTTTATTCCGAGAAGTTTGATGAATTCCAAGGAACGGTGTCAAAGAGCAGTAATGTCTATGCCAGCTTTAAACAGGACATGGATAAGGTGTGTATCTTCCTCAGGGTTTGAGAGTGATTGATTCTGTTAATGTTTTTCTTTGACACAGCAGTAGAGACACAGCCTATATATTGTTTTAAGATAAAGCAAGCGCTATTTATTTAAGATAATTAAATAACTCTTTATGTTAATGGATGTTCTGAGAGTTTACTTACTGTAAAAATCTTTCATAGGCAATTCTTATAAGAAATGTTATTAAATTATGCTATTGATCTTCAGTTCTTGAAATGGATTAGACACACAGAACATGGGGCTCATTAGAAACTTGTTCTGATTTGTGTTACAGATGGCAAAGAAGATGAAGAAGTTGGAGAAAGAGGCAATGACCTGGAAATCTCGTTTTGATGGCTGTAATAAAGCACTGCTTGAAATGGTTGCAGATGTAAGTAGTTCAATTCATCTCTCTTCTAATAATTATTCATTGTCTGTACAAAAAAACACGTAAAACTAAAAGAAAACTGTCATCGGTCCGAGGTCCAAAGATCCATGAGTGTCATGAGAGTGTCAATGTTCTGACTTCATCTTATTGTTTATTTTAGAAAACTGTTAAAGAGAAGGAATTTGAGCTCCACACCCTGAAGATCCAGAAACTGGAGAAGCTCTGTAGAGCACTTCAGGATGAGAGAAAAAACCTGTATGAGAAGCTTCAAGGGTCTCAGCAGAATCCAACGGACACAACAGAAGCTGAGCAGGTCAGTGCTGAGCTAAATGGAGAAAAAGAAGCTACAGGAGATGTTGCAGCAGCTACGGAGGAAGTGGGACCCTCAACAGAACTGGTCACCCAAGATCCAGATGCTCAACCCACCTGCGGGTCCTCCACCCATGCAACACCACTAACCAAAGAGCTCTCCAAGCTGAAGGCTGAGAAAGCTCGACTGCAGGAGATAGCTTCATCTTTCACCATCTGCCGTCACCTGCCACCTGAAATGTGTGAGGATTCAGAAAGCTGTGAATGTTCTGAGAGCACAGACACCACTCAGGAGGGGCAACAGTCCTCAGGGGTGAATCCTGAACTCCAGCAAAACCTCACAGAGGAGATGAGCCTCCTGACAGAGACCCTGTCTGTGGAACATCAGGAGATCCGAGACAAAGAAATGGAGTCAGTCGACTAGATCTGAACATCTGTCATCTTCACAAATAAAGTTCATACAGCTTCAGTCGGTGTTTTATTCCTGTTAGTACACAGACATCAGTAATCAAACTGATTCAAATGGATTCTCACATCAGTCACGTTTTTATAATAGTCAGTTCTGCTTGTAGAATTAAACCATATTGCTTTATTTAAATTGGTTTATGAATATTATGAATATTATTTTGTTAGGAAGCTGCTAGTTTCAGTGTCAATGATTCAGTGATCAGCCAAACTGTAGCTACTTTATACAAACTTCAATCCCAAATGCAGACAATAAAAGAAACGCAGACACGGTTGAAGAGTTTATGATATATTTTATATTGCATAATTCATAAATACATTTGGCATAAAAATAAACCATTTAGAAACGTTCCTATTTTACACCTTATTCTGCTGATAAAACTGAACCACCATTTGTTCTTGTTCTCGGGTTTCAATGGATCCTCGTCTGATTCTCCTGATCTCCTGAATCGCGTCAATTCCAGTCATTTTTCTGTTCTTCACCAGGTAGCAGGCGAGCATCGTCCCTGTCCTCCCAAACCCGTGCATGCAGTGAACCGCAACCCCCTGCCAGAACCACACACACTCAATACAGGCTACAAATATAAGTGATTCTGAATATGTGAGGCTAATATATAATGAGAAGTATATGAACATTTACTAGGATTAAAAATGCAGTTGCTGTAATTTAAACCATTACATTATAAATGAATGTGTTACCTGTCCTCTGCCATTGGCCTCCTCCACTATGGACAGGAATCTGTGTATCTGGTCGAAGGTGGGAGCGCAGAAGTCATGGATCCGGATGTGGTGAAGGTTCAGGTCGGGACACGAGTCGTGATACGGGGGTTTGCGTTCACTCAGGCTCACCAGGTGTCTGATGCCATTATCCAGCAGGTACTGATAGTGGACGGGCATTCTGGGCATCGCCAGCCCCGCCACCTTCCCGGAATCCACCCAGGAGAAGTTAGGAGGTTGTGCTGATGCCATTTCAACAAAGACCCCCTGAAACCATGAAGCAACCTTTAATAATATTGCACTATATTATGAAACGTTACAGCAAACGTGACACAATAATAATATGACATTATATTATAAAACAGTGACGTTACAGCAAACGTGACACAATAATAATATGACATTATATTATAAAACAGTGACGTTACAGCAAACGTGACACAATAATAAAATGGCCACCATAAATAAATACAGACGCGGTTTATCTAAATATTTAGTCTGATTATTAAAATAAACAGAAATTAATTTCACGTACCGTTGGTGTTTATTTGGCGTTGTTTATTAACACCGGCTGTTATAGCAGGACAGACACCCTTATAAACCCTTATAAACTCTAATAAACACTTATAAAGACCCTTATAAACTCTTATAAAATGTCAGATAACACAGCTCCTCTCATCTAACAGGAACCGTCGAGCGTGCCCGCGCTGCTCGCGCCCGCGAGCGTGAACACGCCTCACCCTCCACAAAAGCCCCGCCCCTTGACGGACGTCATCGAGCCTGTTTGCGTCACAATTAGGGGACGGTGACGCGTCGGAGCGGGATTTATAGGTAATAAACACAATGCGAGGAATAAAGTAGTTTATTAATCACATCCACACTCACTAAACACCAACACCAAACAGACATATATAT
>JBAJNP010011022.1:0-15459 GCA_036877545.1 Yasuhikotakia modesta
ATCTAAAATATAAAACTTATTAACAAAGTTTTTTGTTAAGTACATAATTCCACATGTGTTCAATAAAGTTTTGATGCCTTCGGTCAGAATCTACAATGTAAACAGTCATGAAAATAAAGAAAACTCTTTTTAAACTATTTACTCTTTAAAACTCTTTAGAAAAAAATTGAATGAGAAGTGTGACCAAACTTTTTTCCTGTACTGTATATTCATTAAATTAACTGTATAGAATTTGTGTTGAGAGCTCAAAGTTGTGTTGTGCATGTGATTGTCATGTTAATTGCAGCACTTTCAATTGAAATCTGACTAGATCACAATACAGAAAAGGGATATTTAAGAAAACGCTTCTATTAATCCTATTAGTATTTGAGTAGATTTCTAAAGTGGGTAAGAAGTTGAAAGCAGAAGTCACTTCTTTGTGTGACAGGAACACGGATCAGAAACACAGTGAATCTGTAAGTTCTCAGTGTGAATGAATTGGTGCAAGATTGTGTGACTTAACATCATGTTCACCTTCACTCCAGTAGTCTTCCTGTGAGCTGAGGGCAGAGAATCTGTATCTGGAAAATGGATACCAGTCCTGGCTAGACGATCCTGCTCCGTGACTACTTCTTAACCTCATCCTGGAACTCAGAGTAGAGGATGAAGAACTGTCCGCCTTCATCCGCAGGACTGCCGCATACGTTACTGGTCTCCCGCCAACTGCTTTAACCAAATCTGAAAAGAAGACAAAGAGGCCTGATTCACAACACAACTCACCAGTATCTTACAATCCCTCTGGAATCATACGCCCCCTGCACGTCATGTAGTATTATTTCCCCTACAAGAATTTCTAATTTTGTATCTAACATTCAGCTAACAGAGGTCAATTTTAATATTAACCAAAATGACATAAAAACCAAAATATGATGCTAAAATAAAAGTGATGCTATAAAAAATACACTGATACTTTCGTCTCAGTGACGAAACACTGATACTTTTGTTCTAATGATGTTGCTTTTCCTCATTACAAGAAAATGAGAGCAACAATCTATGTCTGTCATAATCAGCACCATTTAATATTGAAAACACCCCTCACAGTAAAGTTAATTTAGATATAAAGTGCTAGTTCTTTGGTTGCTAGTTATGCTATTAGGTTATGTCTATTAATTATGTCAATCAATGCTGATTTATAATTGCAACAAATCATTTTAAATTTCCTAAAAATGTGCCAAAAGAGGAAGGACTTATTTAATATCTTTAATTAAAAAGTCATTTTACACCCGTTAAAATTTCTTTATTGGGAATAGAACTTAACGAATAGTCACTAAACCACACTGCATCAAGCTGTCTGGCTAAACCACAGATGTTTCGCTTTGTAATGAGGAAAAAAAACAGACAAAATGACAACTTAAATGCTTCATTAATCCCACGGCATGTAATCCTTTATAGAATGTCTGGTTTATAGAAAGAGGAAGAAACTGCTAGGAATTGCAGCCATCAAAAACATGCATCTGGATTTGCACGAACAGGCCCTTGAGTCTGTAGGAAGTCGGCTGGCATTTATGATTTCTTAATTAAAGGCAGTCTTTATAATGCTTGCAAAACATGATCTTTGCCGTCCTGAACTTCTGCCTTATGACAAGTGAGAGACTGGCGAATGGAACGAAAACTGTGCTTCCTTTCTTGCATCCACAAAACAAAATATAAGATAATAATATAAAAAAATCAGCCTCAAATGTGCTGAAAAAAAGAAGAAAATGACAGGTGTGTAGACAGATGCCTACACAGAAATCAACACAAGCACCCCTATAGAAATAAATACAGGCAGCTACTGTATGGATTGAAAGAAATGGATGGATGCCTTGAGTAAATGCTTGATGGACAGATGAGCAGGAAGAAAGAAATCAAGCTGTGAAATCTCTATGAATGAGATGAATAAAGAGGGATGTGTAGATTTAGACAGAGAGATACAGCTCCATATGAAAGACCTCAGGAGATCCGTACCATGTTTACAGCTTTAATATTGAAGTATGTGAACTGTATGTGATTAAAAATAGATGAGATACTTTTAAGAACTTGAACATGTGTAGGATTAAAGATGTTTTTGAGGATATCTGTTGTCGGTTTTTAATGTTTAAGGTTTTCAGTGCTGCATGATTTTGTGGAATTTACCTTTGAAGTCAAAAAACATTTAATTATTGAGGGAATTTTGTGGGTTTCGAGCTAAACAAACACCTTTTGCCTTGATATAACGGGAGGACTGCAGTCTGGAAGGAGTGCAGAAATAATTTATTGTAGCACACAATTTAAAGTGTTTTTTTTTCTTACTGTCAGGGCCACTTTGTTTTGCTTTTGAATTAAAATTCAGTTTGTGGGACAATTCTCTAACACAGGCATTGCAGGTGAACTGTGCAATTTTTTTCTTTTTATGAAGAGATAACTGTAATAAAGCCATTGGTAGGTTGAATAAATTTCACACCTTATACAATCTCTTCAAAACTGACAAGAGTTAAACAAGAGGTAAAAACAGGAATTCTTTTTAAGAAAAATCACATAAGGGTAACATAAGAAATGTGGAGAAATGCTTAAGGACAACCAAAAGCTTTTTCTAAACTTTGAAGACAAAATAGCCAAACAAAAAGCCCCAAAAAACTGAGGTTGAAGCTCTTCTAGAAGTAAGTGCTGAAAGCTTCCATTAGTTGGACAAGCAGTTCGTCCTGTTTCAAATTCAGCCAATTGGTTGAGTCAGAGGTTAACACTGTAGGTCACACAGACAATCAGAGCAATGTTTTGAAAGTATTTTAAAACGTCAAAAATACTGCAGCTTTAAATTCACAGCTCACACCCGACTTGGTTGTATGGTTGAAAGCTGGCTGACAAATCTGCAAAGAAGCTGCAGGGATGAAAAAGCCTCACATTGTAACTGACATAACTGTGTTGACACAAGCATCCACAACATCAGAAAGATGTAAATTTACTCCTGAGGAACAGACGTCTTGGATGGAAAAGTGTGAATTTAGATAATGACAGCCGAGCTTTAAAATACTCATCGGGTCATGGCATCAACATCTGTACCATTAGGCACTTTAATTCCATTCCTATGTACAGGAAATAATTAAACCAATGAATGTTGCTACACATGCAAATTTAAAACCCATACGTAACAAACAAATTCAAAATGTCTGGTCTGATAAAGAGTGAGTTTGGGAACTTTCCATGACATGTTCCTCCTGTTTGACATCTGCAGGCGAATTACAATTCATTCTCAAGGTACCAAATGTACATGACAGTCCCAGTGATGGTTGACAAGTCTTTCAAATAGCAGGAACATCTTCCACCTAGGAACACAACAACCACTCACTCAGCTAGAAGTCTTTTTAAAAAAATATATCCCACATTATATCCCACAATCCCCCGCTAAATCACCTCAGAATGACAATGCTTGCAGAGAACTACTAATTTGACATCTGTAATTTGATAATCTTCAGGGATCTTCAAGCACAAATAAATATTAACTGACTCTTTAAACAAAAATAAACAGGATGCTCCTTTGTGTCCTCTGCCTTGGCCACTGTACTTGTACATTTTAGCTAACATAACCACCAAATTAAAGGAATACGAATTATACAATTTATTTTTTGATTATTTTTAAACAGTTTAAGTCTGAAGTTTCTTTTATTTTCTATATCTTTTGTTTCTGTGAATATTTTACCCGCCTGACCTGCTCTACTCAATGTGAAACTGTATCTGTAAGTATTACTGTAAAGTTGTTGTTTATTTCTACAAACCAAGGAGGTAGTAATATGGTAACACAATGTAACGCAAAGCTCTTCAGAGAGATAGGCTGTTTCTTTTCTGCTGCTGTTAATAAAAGTTGACATTTATCTTCTGTCTGACAATATGATAGATTATTGTTTTGATCACATTCAGAATATTCAGTCTGGGAGTCACTGCATGCACATCATTGTAAATGAGTTGTGATATCAACAAACAGAATCTTAATTTGTGGTCTGTGTTTCACATCAGCCATGTCTGGAACTATCAGCTTTTACATATACGTCATCACAGCATTAAACTAGATTCTGATCAAATATGATGTTTCGATTTAAATGATGCTTCAATCAGCTGTGAGCATTATCATCAAATGAGTTAAATTGTTTTACTATTTGCTTGTTTTTTTTTCATTATTCGTGCTGACTTTATTTTAATGTGTTGATTTGTTTAAAAGTACATTTAATGCTTCAATGACTTTGAATCACAATAAGTCACTTTTATTTTTGAGTTTTGTAGAGGGTGAACACATATTCAAAGACTGTTTTATTGTTAATTATCAGGTATGTTAATTTTTGCTCATTTTTTAAATACATTTTTATTACACTCCAAACAGGAAGAGAGCTTATAGAGGTCGGACACCTTTAAAGACTGTTTTATTGTTACTGGTGAGTCGACCAGTATATAAACTGCAGCTGTCATCCTCTATCTAAACAACACAATGCAGATAGCACTGAGTAGATCAGACGAGATAGATTGTGTAGTTTTAAAAATGTTTCTAACATTTACCAGTGATGTACAGAGCACAAGACTGTTTTCTTTCAAACCCATCCTAAACGTTGTTTAAAAAAACTAAAACTAAACAACTAAAAATTGCTTTAGTAGAAGTGTTTAGTGTAATAACATTTATCTTAAACAAAAAGAAAGACTCCCAATGTAATATAAATAAATTAACAAACAAACACAAAGGCTAAGCACTCCCAGTCTGAAGGACAGATTCAGATAACAGTGTTGTTACTTTAGTTTTCAGGATTGCAAATGTTACAACACACAAGATTTTTCAATCATTCCTAATGACAGACATAGACATTTGTAGATTGTACAATTTTTATTTTACTGTAAACATATATAAATAATTAAGATTAAAATTACCACCACGGTTCAATAAGAAAGTATATAACATCAAAATCCAGGCCGCATTGTCAGAAGAGATTAGCCTGAGCGTAGCTTAATCGTACAAAACAACCCTCACAGAATAACAATGACACCCAAATCAACCTGTAACAGTCTAGTTATTTCAACATCTCAGCCATGTCAAAACAGGGAGTAATCATTTGTGTTCTCAGAATAGCCATTTGCTTTGCTTTTCAAAACTTCTTAGAATGTTTTCTGGTGAAGTGTAATAACTAGTTGCTTCACTTTTAATTGTCAAACTTTTTATTTGCAGAGACCAACAGAGTAAGATTCAAGATTCTTTTCACGTTTTGGAAATTGACTAACACTTACAGCCAATTATTGCATGTGCAATTTTTTTTTGACATTCTCTGTATTTTGATGTGACAAACCCCATATTCATTTAGAAAAGACTTGTCCTCATCTTCTTTTCAAACACAGGGCACAGTTTTCTAGGTCATTATGCACAATATCCATCTGCAGGTGGTGACAGTATCATACCAGAAAACACAATGAGTGTGATGCAATCCCACATTTTAGACTGTCAACCTTGCAGGTTGTTTGGGGATTCTGTATGCTGGCAAAACCCTGAACAGCAAACTAAGCCTCAGACTACAAAAAATAGAAGAAAGGCAAGTCTTTGCAAGTGCATTGAGCTAAAGGCAAGATGTTTAAAAGAGTTTCTTTAGCTTCTCAGGAATTTAGGAGGAATTCACCAAGAATTAACCATTTTTTGTACATGCTTGCATAATTTTCTATTTATTTGTTTACATCTAGTTTGCTAAAATGTATGAAATTAAAATAAATGATTCTTCACTAACTAAATTAATTTTAATTTGTGAAACAGAACTTACAGTTTGGTTCCCAGTGCAAAGTTGTGAAGAATGCAGTGGTCTTTTCTGGTACATCACCACTCTATCAGTGTAAAGTTTGCTTTACTACAACACAAATTAGCTCTTTCTAAACAATAGGACCGGTACTTCATTAATAACTGCTGCCATCAATAGATCAATAGAAAATGTACACATGAAAACATTTCTAGTAAATGTAGCACATGGTTAAAGTAGACAACTGAACTGTTTTTACACTGGAACATACTGAAATTGATTTGCTATTGAAATTATTATTACTAGCATACTTTGGCAAATTAGTTCAATTGAAGTTGTTATTATATTATGGCTTCTGTCTACTCTTGTGACATTTCTTCCACAGGTTTTTTTTACCTATGGAAGAAATAAAATCCTATTCAGTAAGCTGCAATGTGCAAGCACTGAACATCCCAGGTGCTTATTTTCCGTAATTTCATATGTCTTAAAAAACATACATTTTAGACACAAAATGCATTGACACAAATGTATGCCTGCCTTGTGGAACTGAATAATGTGTTATAAAGGTTGAACAGGCAGGATTCATTAGTCAAAGTCTCAACAGCAAAAAACAGCTTTCTGGCCGTTTAATGTTTAGGTTTCAGAAACATTTCTGGGAGCAGCAGAGGCAGTTTTTGAAAGGGTAATTGAAAGTTTACAGTGGGCCTTTCTGATGATAAGGATGAGGATTTTGTTTTTTTATGGATTTAGTGCTACAGCTGACAAGAGTGAACATTTGACTTAGATTCATCAATTTGATTAATCTGAAACCCCTGGAAACCCCAGCCAGAACCTGACATTTTTAGGGCTAAAACAAATAGAAATACAGGCTGAGCAGCTGGTTTATAAAGTAGCTGTAGATATATTTGTGTTGCTGAGGTAAGCTGTTACAACTTTAAGAACAAAACACAATATTTTATGTCTAATTACTCACACAAATCCATTTCTAGAATATATCAAGAATGGAGGTTGTATGGAGGCAAACAGACTGTGAAAACAGAGCAGTTGTTTTTTATCCAAATGGCTAATTAAAAATAATAACCACTACATTTCTCTTGTACATTACATTATGTAATATGTGCTTGCTACACAGGATATACATTTGACGGTTAATTAAATCAACCGTCTTGGCTGTTTTCTAAACAAGCTTTAAACAAAGAAAGATGGTTATTGCGTATCTCCGAAAAACAGAACTTGTAAACACAGACAAAATTAACATAAAATTATTCATAGTGAGGTCATATTTCACCAGAACTATTAAGATTGTTTATATTGTGACAAAACCACAATCCAAAACCAAACAAACTTTCTCTCATTAGCATTACTTTTAAAGGCATTATGTGCAGTTTTTTAGGTTAATTGTTCTTCTATTCCAGCTTAACATGCAGAGGCTATACATAAGCCATAAATAGCTTTATTTATGCTAAACATAAATAATCTGGGTCTGTGGTGCTCTTAAAACATTACATCGACTGTTAAGGCATCCTAATCAGCCTGACATAGCAACCAATGATATGATAACCAATAGGGTGGCACTATCTACTTGTCTGACCAATGGCAGGCCCAATGGTTTTGGAAGATTTACATGTAATTTACTACACATGTAAAGGTTAAAGGTAAAGGTATGTAAAGGTAATTTACATGTAAAGGTTAATGTGCCAACACAAAGTATAGCAGTACAGAAACACTGATGTGGCCAAGACGCTTCCTCAACTCTTTAAAACAAAACTGAAGTGCGTCTGCTGTGTGAAAAAATGTGCTGGACATGATGTCACAAAATTTACCCCTGAAGAGGCTGATTTGCCGCCATCCTGTTTCTGCCCATAGGCCGCAGTGTGCCAAATTAATTAGAGCAAAGACATTGGTGGGAGCTCAAGTACAGGGAAATGATTAGTCATAGTAGGCAAGATTAATGAAGACTTTCAGAGAGAGATTATATTGACTGAGCCTGATTATACTGGAGACCGTTACTCAATGGCATATTATTATGAATGGGGGAATCCATTGATTTTATGCAAACCCCCTCACAGAGCTGATGTCTTACTAAACACTGTCATTGCAATGAACCTCAAAGCATGTGCATGATTTTATAACTGGCCTGCGAGGCCTTGTCCTTGTCAAAATGCCATCTATCATCCAAATAGTAGTTAAAATTTTTAATGGGAATAGTTCACCCTAAAAGAGATATGCTGCCATTATTTATTCTGATTTCAGAATCTAACTGCTGTATAGCTATAATGTGACAGATTCTTTTATTTCTGGGTCAATTATTCCTCTAATTACACACTTTACAATAACATTGTATTCATTAACACAGTGCATTGACTAACATGAACTAACAATGAACAATGTCTACAGTATTTATTAATGTCAGTTAATAAAGGTCAGCTGTTAATGTCAGCATTTACCAATACATTTTTTTAAATCAATAGTTGTAACTATTGACATTAGTTAATGCACAATGAACTAACCTAAACAATTGTTTTAGTATTTACTAACATTAACAAAGAAAAAGTGTATGTTCATGTATGTAAGTGTAAGTATAGTTCATGTTAGCTAATGCTAACAAATACCCTTACCCTACCCTTATTGTAAAGTGTTACCTATGTGTAACTATGCTCAGTATTCACAAATTAAAACATGCTGGTTTTAAACATACACAAGCCTCTAAGACAGTACACTGCACAATAGCTTAAGTGTTTCTGTACATTCTGTGTTTAGCATGCAAACATTTTATTTTCGCCTTTTACGAAAAGTATGCACAAAATCATCTCTGTTTCTGGGTTATGACTTTATTGTCCTTGATAAAAATGATTTCATACATCACTTGTACCCCTCCACACATCTATATTCCATCTAGCCAGCGTTCAATATTTAAACCACAATTTACAGCAAATGACTGCCTCCCTGATGTTTACTGTGCAAGCTTTGAAATTATGAGCAGTCAAAAGACCCACTCACATTCTGACAGTAAAATAATGTGATTAGATGGAAAAAGCAAATTTCATTATCCTTAGCAAGATAAAAAGTGGCTGTGTATTGAATTTTTCCACCAAGACAACAATATTGATACCAGTCAGCATTTCAACCATGTTCTGCCATTGTGTTGAAAGATGTACCAACAGACTAACGTTATCTAGTGTAAGAAGTGTAACTGCTAAAACCTCATACATGGTGCACAAATGTAAAGGCAAGATTTTTCTTGAATTTGTAGCAACAGATGGCTGCATCTATCTTTGCACTGATGTTTAGCATGTTCTCTTCATTTACAATAATTTCTCATAACAATTCAAGCTTTTACTGCGAACACAAGCCATTATTATCAGTAACCTACACACATACACTCGCCCACGCAAACAAACCAACAATACCAAAATGAAAGCAAACATCTGTTTGCTTTAATTTGTGTAATGTATAAACGTATCAGGATGATCTTTTTTTGTGTTCATTGAGCTTTGTATATATAAAGTGTACATACACGTGAACAGGCATAGTTATCAACACATCAAGCTATGAATAACATCTAGAATGTATTTGGTTTTTGTGAATTAGTTTTAGAATTCATTTTAAGAGCGTATACATTTCAGACATTTAAATGTTCTAATGACTGGTCTGACCTAGAATTGTGGGATTGTTTGCAAAGATAAGTGTTCCTATAACAGGATGGATAAACATAACTAATTAGAAATCTAATTAACTAACAAAATTAATATATGTATGCACGTATGTATGTATACACTGAATACATTTTAAGTCACTCTGGATAAAAGAACCAAAATTTATAAAAGTAATGTAAATGTAGGTGCCCAAATTTAATATCCTGTCCCAGGCCTATAGCAGAACTCTCATTTATCAGAAAATGATGAGGAAATACCATTTTAATGAAAAATGTATTCATAAATGAATTCTGAAAGGAGCTAATAAAAGTCCTTTACATTTTTTACGGTGAAGCCAGATTTTTACACACATTTACAGTGTGACAATACAGATTTTCAAAAGAAGCAGGAAGTTTGGAAAATGCACCAAAATGCCTATTTATTTTAAAATGCCTATTAGTTTCTTTACATCGGTAACAAACTTTGATTTGCTACAGGTTTACCTACAAATGTTAGAACCTCACTTTGTATATGAACACCTGTAAATACTAACAAGATCAAGTAGAATGACAATGACTTGTTTTTCAACTGTTTATAATTTGTAATTAAACAAGGATTTATTTTTCCATGTCATGCTTCCATGGCATGGATAATTAAAACATGCAAAATGTGGGAATTCAGCTATGGTTCCGAAGACAGTAAATGAAACGCATCTCTCCAACACCGGCATCGTCTGGACTACTCCAGTGCCTCCAGTATTCCCGTAGGATGACACACAAACCAAGGTAAAACTTGCAATGGCTCGCAGTATCAGCAGTACACTCACTCCAACAGCATCTGTCCTTGACTGCATTTGAATTTTAATGGCTGTTCATACGGTTAAATAATTAGTCTAGGCTGGCATACTGCTAAAGGTATGTGCTGTGTTTTACATCTACCTTCTCTCTTTTATGAGCTAGACTTCCTAAGACTTCCCAGATCCAGAGCAATTTAAAAGCCCCTCTAAAATCCAGACAAAGCAAGCAGATCAAAACCAGTATCAGACCCTCTAAATCCATCCCTATTTTTACCAGATTTTTACTGACTGTACACAAAATCAGATTTAGCTTATAGGACTGTTGACACTTGCATATAGTTCTGCCCCAGTTAATGTGAACTTATGAATTTATGTATTGTATATGTGCATTTGTGCAGTTATGTAACTCCCACCTTGCGACCATAAACTCCAGGGACGTTCCTGATAACCGTTTGAGCTAGAAACAGAATAATGAGTGCTAAATATAAATAATCAATATACAAAGATAATGATAAATGCATTCGCACACTGATGACTTAATTAACATACAGTGCCCTCCAAAAGTATTGTGATACAAGCAGTAATATGATTGTTTTTAAAAAAAGGTTCGTTGTAAAGCCAAGAAATCTTATATTGTAAACAATAAATGCACAAGGACACAGCTGATCACTTACAAGCACAACTGTTCCAATACTTAGACTCACATTAGATAGGACAATATAACAAACATCTCATATTTTAGGGTGTTGTTAACCTTTACATGCAACCTAATACCACAACCAAGCATGTTCAGGGGTGGTGATTTCACATGAATTACTACAATAAGATTAATACAAAAATGCATGTTTCTGAAAGAAAAAGCTTAAAAGGCCTAACCTTAAACATAACTTTGGTTGAAAGTAGAATATATGAGAACGTAGGAATGAATTCATACAAATTCACATGAACTAGTCATCAAATCACCAAAATGCAATGCCCATGTGATGCCTTGCAATAGACTATTTCACATCTCTGCCCAAGCAGGCAGAAGATAGATACCTGAATGCTCATCCTCCAAGGGTTAGTTGTGAGTGTGTGTGAAATAATTTTCAGACACACTGATTAAAATCTAATGCAAACACACATCCAGCTCCAAATAGGAACTGACATTTAATTTGGACCTTTCCATATTAATAATGTAGCATGAAATTGTTGATGTTTGACTGATGGCAAGGAAATGGAAACCAATTCAGTGATGTGATAGAGCCAGATGGCGAAAGCCTTCTAAAATTACCCAAAAGGACCCAGGAGTGTTTTGCGTTTACCCCAAGCCATAGAAATCATGAAGCCATTGGCAAAGATGATCTCAAGTTGTACCTCAGGTTGTTTTAAAGTAGAGACAACTAAAGGACACCATGCAACTCTATTTTTCCATGATGACACGACTGATTGCTAACACATTGGCTTAATAGGATGTATAGTGTCTGATATATTTCATTAATATAACTACATACAGTGGGGCAAATACATATTTGATATGCTGCCAGTTTTGCGAGCGCTCGCAATACTTTTGCGAGAGCTCGCAATACTTTTGCAAAATCTCGCAAAACTTTCTACGTAGCGACGTCTTTTCTATGTGTTCAACCAAGCCAAACAACAGCTCCAGTGGTGTAGATGGTTAAGCCTATGTTCCTGTCTTTATTGATGCAGTTTGACTCAAGTTCCAATCCACCTTTTGGCATCTGTTTAATCATTTTAATTATCATTTGCACATATTATGTTATTATTATATACCGTTTTATCATGTGGTGCAATACTGAGGTGCATAAAATTGTCACTTTTTGCAAAAAGTAGTGTAAACTGCAGAAAACCATGCTATTTTAACAGTGTAAATGGCATCTACCTTCGAAAATCACATTGTATGATTTTTAAATAAATAATTTCCATTTAATTGCATGCAATAAGTATTTGATCACCTACCAACCAGCAAGAATTCTAGCTCTCACAGACCTGTTAGTTTGTAAGAAGCCCTCCTATCCTTCACTCATCACCTGTATTAACTGCACCTGTTTTAACTCGTTAACCTGTATAAAAGACACCTGTCCACACACTCAATCAATCAGACTCCAGCCTCTCCATTATGGGCAAGAACACAGAGCTGTCCAAGGGAAATCTTGAAATGCTATTTTCACAGGTTTTTAATTTGAAAAAGAGAACAGATGACGACAATTTAAATGGGTATATGTTTAGAACTATTTAAGGAATGGCTTTGACTAGCATATCATTTTAAAGTTTATGGCCTCCTTTCCATTGATACCAAAATATTAATATTTTATAGTTTTAATATTTTGATAGATTTTAGATTTTTAGATTTTATAGGTCACATTTTATTTATATTATTTACTACAAGTAGCATTAAATACATTTTGCACAATGCCTCTGAAAGGTTATATCTGGAAATTGTGAAACTGAGCAATGTAACAAATGGCGCAAGGTCACTGGTCCAAAGGATGGACCTGTATTAAATGTGCTTAGATGATCGCGGCAGTAATCCAGTTCAAATTTTGGTGTAATTTTTGTATGCACAAAGTCGCAGTGTCACTTTAGGGGTCCATATTAAACTAATCCAAAATGTGTGACTGACAATTTAATTCATTTCAGTATTAGCATATTCTTGTAGAACTTAGCCTTCAATTATCACACCCAGTTAAGAACTGCAAATTGAAGGATGTGGCAAGGTATACACACTCTCCAATGTCCTAGGATCGAAAAAGGTAACAGTGAAATTTGAATTATGGTCTAATAAAGTCATATTAGAATATAATTTTGTGTAACAGAGAATAATGGATTATAATCTCTTATGCAACCAAATGGCAAATAGTCCACTTCAGTAAGAACAAGTATGATTTTGCTTAGGATGAATATAGAATGTTTAGAATGTATCATTTAATCATACAACTTATCATATAGAGGACCTCAAAAGTCACAGACACAGTAAGAAAGCATTAAAACATCCTGACCAGATCTACACAGCAGCATTGATTGTCCAGCCAATAGAAGATGAAACTCAATACTTTTATTTCTCTTTGGTGACACTAATGGAATTTAAATTACATGCTTCTCTCCCAAGATCAGTATGACTGTAGTCCAAATGAAAACCCTCAGAAATTTTTTTCATTACATTTAAATTTTTTCCACCACTGTCATTTTCCGATGTCAGTGGTAAATGAATTACCAAACTGCAATATTTGTTTTTCTAGCACACAGAGCAACACTTGCAATAAATTGACTTTATAATAAGACATAACAGAAGTGTTGACTTCACATACTTAACGTAGTACGAAATGAGGTCCAGGAGTAAGGACAAAAGATCAACAGTGAATGTCTGACATGTGTAGACAGCACTGAGCTACTACAAAAAATGCCGACATAAGCCTGGCCTTTTATTAAAGCTCACAGTGACTGATGCTATCAGAGCTGGAGAACCCATTGCAGGAAGAGAGGCACACATGAGCCACACTTTAGCACTGAGTTAGTGGCTGGTCACAGGATAAGGGCAGTATATACAATACAGGCCAAAAGTTTGGACACATCTTCACATTTAATGTGTTTTCTTTATTTTTACAACTATTTACATTGTAGACTCACACAGAAGACATCAAAGATGTGAATGAACACATATGGAATTATGTTGTAGCGATGGCCACATCGGGGTCAGGAGCCATCTGGTTTGCAACAGCTTTAGATATGACTTAGAAGATGGGGGAAGTAACCATGTTCCCACCAGGGGGCCAAGGGTCCCAGTAAACCCAAAAGTAGCCCATCAGAATGTCATCTCGCTGGGATATGGCAACCGCACTCGCACTGCGAAGGACTCTACCAACTCAGTCTGCAACTTCTCCGTGTTGCAACTCTTTGGGACACCTTTCCAGCAATTGCATCCAACGACCCTCTGCGATCTTTGCTAACACTCCGCCAACCGAACTGCCTAGCGGACTTTGTTATCCTCAACGGACCCTTTAACTATCCTTAAACGCACTTCGCTTAAACTATCCCTTAACGCACACGCACGCATCCGGAACTTCGCATCGCTACACAACGGGCCAATGCAAGTATCCGTCCACTCTCAGTTTGATGCATAAGATATAGTACCCCTTTTAATTAAGGTGATTCAAGCGATATTCTATATTCTTTCGAAACTTATGTTTTAGTTTCTTCAAAGTAGCTACCTTTTGCTCTGATTACTGCTTTGCACACTCTTGGCATTCTGTTGATGAGCTTCAAGAGGTAGTCCCCTGAAATTGTTTTCCAACAGTCTTGAAAGAGTTTCCAGAGATGTTTAGCACTTGTTGGCCCTTTTTGCTTTCACTCTGCGGTCCAGCTCAACCCAAACCATCTCGATTGGGTTCAGGTCTGGTGACTGTGGAGGTCAGGTCATCTGGCACAGCACTCCATCACTCTCCTTCTTGGTCAAATAGCCCTTACACAGCCTGGAAGTGTGTTTGGGGTCATTGTCTTGAAAATGATGGTCCAACTAAACGTAAACGATGGAATGGCATGTCGTTGCAGGATGCTTTGGTAGCTATGCTGGTTTATGATGCCTTTAATTTTTAATAAATCCCCAACAGTGTCACCAGCAAAGCACCCTCACACCATCACACCTCCATGTCCATGCTTCACATCCGTTCACCTTTTCTGTGTCGCACAAAGACACGGCGGTTGGAACCAAAGATCTCAAATTTGGACTCATCAGGCCAAAGCACAGATTTCCACTGTTCTAATGTCTATTCTTTGTGTTCCTTGGCCCAAACAAATCTTTCTGCTTGTTTCCTCTCCTTAGCAGTGGTTTCCTAGCAGCTATTTGTCCATGAAGGCCTGCACTTCACAGTCTCCTCTTAACATGTGTGGTAGAGATGTGTTTGCTGTCAGAGCTCTGTGTGGCATTTATCTGGTCTCTAATCTGAGATGCTGTTAATTTACGATTTCTGAGGCTGGTGACTCGGATGAACTTATCATCAGCAGCAGAGGTGACTCTAGGTCTTCCTTTCCTGGGTCGGTCCTCATGTGAGCCAGTTTCATTGTAGTGCCTGATGGTCTTTGCGACTCCACTTGGGGACACATTCAAAGAATTTGCAATTTTCCGAACTGATTGACCTTAATTTCTTAAAGTAATGATGGCCACTCGTTTCTCTTTGCTTAGCTGATTTGTTTTTGCCATAATATCAATTCTAATAGTTGTCTAATAGGGCTGTTGGTTGTGTATCAACTTGACTTCTCTACAACACAACTGATGGTC
>JBAJNP010011023.1:0-15457 GCA_036877545.1 Yasuhikotakia modesta
TAATAATAGTAGTAAAGCTTTCTTCTGTAGACATATCCTTATAAGTACCATTTTGGCTATATTATTTGTCTCCTTCAAAAATTGCTTCTCAGAAGTTGTTTATTGTCCCTCACAGCTGTTAGACAAAATCTACAGCCATGCTTGGATCAAAACATCGACCACATATACATGATGCAAATAGTATCCATAAATTTGTAGTTCTTTCATCTCAGTTGATGATTATATCAGAAAAGCTTTAAGAAAAGAGGAGCTGAGAGCTGTCAGTGAGCGTCTGCTGTTTAAAATGTATGAGCCTTTTCATTTTAAATAGATTTTGATTAGCTGTCAAGGTGATGTCATTGACTAGCTAAAAATAATGATCTCCACAACATCGTTCCTCTGTTATAATTGTGGTGTGGAATCTGTTATTCTGCTAAATTTATTTTTTAGTACTTCACACTTCTTGTGAACCTTTATTCACCCTCATGGCAAAAGCATGCATGACTTTCAATTTTAATTTCAGTCCACAGATAAATTTATAAATATATAACAAATTATGGCATTAATGTTGAGTACACTGTTCCCTTAAGGACGAATGTATGTCATTGCCACAATGCCAGGACCTTTTTATGCACAGTAACATTTGGCCCTTGAAATTATATAATTAAAATCACATTTTAACAGACCAGATAGAGTATAATGTTATCTTGCGTATGAAAGGTCAAACAATGTACCCATTAAAATGTAGGTGACCCACATTTAACAATTTTCCAGTTCACCATACATACAAAGCAACCTTAACATGTTGCCAAAAGCAAAAATCTAAAAGAAAGTTGGACCGATTTCTGCCAACACTGCTGAAAAGATGAATATTGTGTGCATAGTACATCTTGCCTGTTACATTTTTGCTGTCATACAGCCTGTGACCTTCAAACTTGCAGGAATGAGATATGCATGCTAGAAAAAAATAACAGGCACATGCAAACAGGCAAACCTTTTAAAGAGTCAGACAGTGAAGGTTTTTTAAAGACTGTCGCTGTCACCTGCGTGTGCACCATTGCTTCATATACTGTGCTTTTACTTCCTATGAAATATACATGAATACTGTCTTTGAAAGCCCATGAGAATATAGCATGTGGCATCCGTTTTGCTTATCATTCAGAGCATCTCAAGGCTTCTGATGGGTTCAGTTTGTCTTCAAGCAAACAAGAAGAATTTTATTGTGGTTCTGTTTTTGAGATCCATTTAAAGCCAGTAGATATTACAGCATGTTCTGTCTTCCATAAAAACGGCCTGAAAAATAACCCAGGTAATTGCAGCCCCATGCAAATACAAAGGCTTTTTTTTTTTACCAGCCCCGGCCACTGAATCTGCCTTAAAGCCCTTTAGCTATTGTTGCTTGTCATGTTCTTCAAATATCTGAAGTGGATGTTGGTCAGTGTGAAAAAAAAAGATGAACCTCGAAACTTATTGTGAGATAATCCCTCTGTATTTTGTTACACATTGGAAGTAATTTTCTACTAATAACTCAAATATGTGCTCATGGTTAATATTACCTGCATAATTCAGTGGGACAGTACATTTTGTTATAAGTTATCCAGGAAGCAACAGATATTTAACAAATTTTTTAAAAAATTAGAACATTGTGAAATAACATACAGTCCAGACCAAAATGCTGAATCAGATTAAAGAATAAAGTGTGTGGGTCCAGGTTAAAGAGTAAACTTATAAATTTGGGTAGTCTGGGGTTCCTGGTGTGACTTGTTGTCTAAAACTGTCCTTTTAAATTGTAGATACTACGCTACAGTTCATCCTCTGAAGAAACGTATCTCTGTTCTGGCCTGTACATACCTTCTATCTGGAATCTGGATTCTCTCATGTGGTCTGGTAGCTCCGGCTGTGGCCCACACCTACCATGTTGAGTTTAAGGATGAAGGCTTCACCATCTGCGAGGAGTTCTGGATGGGTCAGGAGAGAGAGCGACTAGCCTATGCTTACAGCACGCTCTTCATCACCTATGTTCTTCCACTCTCTGCCCTCTGCATTTCTTATTTGTGCATTTCCGTGAAGCTTCGCAACTGTGTGGTGCCGGGTCATCGCACCCAGAGCCAAGCAGAAGCCCAACGTGCCCGGAAACGTAAGACGTTTCGCCTGGTGTCATTGGTGGTTGCCGCCTTCGGGATCTGCTGGCTACCTATAAGCGTTTTCAACGTTCTTCGAGATATTGATATTGACCTGATTGATAAGCGCTATTTCCTGTTGATCCAGTTGTTATGTCATTGGTGTGGAATGAGTTCTTCTTGTTGTAATCCTTTTTTGTATGCGTGGCTGCATGACCGTTTCAGAGCGGAGTTGCGAAAGATGTTTACCTGCCATCGACGAATCGGCATTGGGATACCGGCTAACAACTGTGCCACAGCTAGCGTGGTTCTCTGACAGTGAAACGGTTACTAAGAATTACTTCCAAACAATGGTTGGAACAATTCCAACCACATAAACTAGGAGACTGCTTGAGCTACAAGCTTCTGGAATATAAAAACACGGTCACGTCAGTTTTAGTCGACTGAGTGGCTGTGAACTTATTCTCCATATTCATTACGTTGCAGATGGACACAAACACATGCTGTTTTGAACGTAAGGTCATGCCTGCCAGTAATATACAGAAAAAGGTTGGATTATGCCTAAAAGTTGCCCACACTTTGTGATTTGGGAAAGGATTTTGAAGAATGTTCTTTATTTCTCCTAGAAACTACCCTATATGTCTGTGTTTGTACCACAGAAAAGGTCCCAAATGATAAGCTGCTAAAAGAAACACTGAACATTTGATATACAGTTCACACAGCTTTCACAAGTGACACATTTTAGTTTTTGAGATTAAAGGATTATGTAAATTCCTTTCAGATGGTTGAAAGTATGAGACAAAAGCAAGCAAGAGAAAGTACATTTAAGAAATATGTTATTATAGACATATTTTACAATTATACATATATATATATGTAATGTGCATTCTGGAATCAATAAACAATGTGCAAACTGGTGGCTCTGCTTTATATTGAGACTTTAACGTACCAACATCATTTGCTGTAGAGCCACAGACAAATGGATTTGAACAGACAAATGGGCAGAGTTATTAACCAACCCGAAACACTAACAATCCCCTGACAATCAGTCAGAATAACACAGTAACTGAACAGCAACATGCTAAAGCTACTTAGGCCCTTTAGGAACCACATAGCAGCACTGTGGCAACAAAAATTTTGCACAAGCAAGCATTCATAATATTTTAATGTTGTAGTTAATGTTATCTGTTACGCTACTGTCAGAGAAAGCTGCAGTTTTCCCCACAAACACATTTATTTGAAAAGACTGTTGTGAAAAGAAGTAGATAAAGACTTTTCAGCAGTAAACCGATGAAAAGATAAAGACACCACAGTCAATGACCCTGTGAAAGTATTGGGGCATGGTAATGGACTCACACCACGACAGCCTGAAATGATAATAAGGCAACAAAAGACAAACCAATAAAAAAGTGGAAGTGTTACCATGGCAACCAATTCAGCACATAATTTATGTATTTCCCTCTTTTTTCCTGTCCACTCAATCTCTTTTTCTGAAAGAGGTGACATTTGCAATGGTCTGCCTTCCCAGCACATCAAATACACCAAATTATGTCAGCAAAGGTTTAATAACAGGACCAGTGATTCACAGGGTGAATGACAGGAAAGATGTAGGAGAAAAACAAGAAGCACCCAATAAATGAGAAGCTGAGACATGTCATCTCTTAATCTTGTGGTGCAGGTTGCACCAGGCAGGAGGGTCTCAGATCTATTGTACAAGCTGCTGTTGAAAGCAATACATCTGAGAGTGTAAGTAGCTTGTTGAAACTGACCTTATGTTTCTGGCCCCAAAGGTCCCTCGGGCTGCCTGTCAACAAAACTCAGGAACTGAATAAAAGTATGACACAGTAAATGCAGTTCTGTGCATTATCTTGTGCTCACAAAGCATTACATATTTTTAAATCTTATTTATTAAGGGTTATTTGCCTTACAAATGTGTAAAAGACAGCATTCTATAGTTAGTTGTAGCCAACTTATGCCAATGCTAAAGTAATGACAAAAACAGCATAAATAAATAAAAATACATATAGAAAAGATGTTGCAAACGTTTTCAGGGTGCATTTCCACAAAATAACAAAAATATTTAAATGTAGCAGACAGTATGGAGCTTTAGGGTCATTTCTCCTCTTTGACTGAATGCGTATCCACTAATGACGCAAACGTTTGATTAATGACCTCGTACAGCGGGTCAAAGTGAATTGACCCGCTGTAAAGCGGTCAACCTTAAAATATTCAGCAAGACAACTTAACTGGCTTTAGACATTTGGCTATTTGTGTAGTGGGGTGACATCAGACCTACAATTATTTAAGAAAGTCAATTATCATTGACAAGAATCGTTTCAATGTACTGCGCGTACTGGAAAACGACGTCTTGAATTGACAGTAATGCGTCATACATATACTATATTATACCGCCATCTCGTGGACTGATTTGCGTAATACATTCTTCGTCACGTTATGTTTATAGCTCAGGCTATACCAATACTAATGGGACCAAATAAACCCCCATGTAATTATTTTAAATAGTTTGACATGAGACTTTTATCAAGCAGTACTGTCTGAACGCACTAAAACAACATATGTTAAATTAACAGGTGCAACAAACATTTTAAATGAGTTAAGACATGTTTTATTTAGTTGAATAAGGCATAATCAAATTATTATTATGTAGTTTATGAAATAAAGGAACAAACAGTGTATACAAACGTAAGATGTATAACTAAAACAAGGCACAGGTTTACAAAACATGTATGCTTATCTTGTGCACACGTTTAGCATCTTGAATAATTTTAAGGCTTCTAATTTTGAATCAAACATTAAGGAGTGTTTGTAGAGCCTGTTAACAGTCAACATAGTGAAGAGGGTTTGGTGACCTCATTTAAGACTCACCGTCTAATAAATGAGTCACCCTGGAAGCTCTTGGTTAAAACTGGTAAAAAGAAACATGAACATATTACAACACAGATAACTAATACAGATCAACACAAATTAATTATGACCAAATAAATAACATGGTTTTCTTCCCTTTTTGCATATTGGGAGAATATTTATATCCCTGTAGTTACACAGATTGACAGCGTAAATTACATGATTAAAAAATAAGATTAAAATTAATAAAAGAAATAAAAGGGGAATAAAATGATGTGTAAATCATTTTGGTTCTAGAGCTTTAGTGGTTGATTTCTGCACAGCAAGTAAATAATCTGCATATTAGAAACAGCAAAAAGATCCTGATTTAGTACCAAATTACCTGCAATTCAGAAAACAAGATTATGCAAACAGTTATTGCTTGTTCATTAAAGAACTGTAGTATGTCACAGCATTTACACAGAACCCCCACCACATTGTACAGTGTGCTAACAGGTTATTGCAATTGCTTTTTAAAGATTGTCTTCAAACAAAACTCACTAATCTCTGGTCAATATTGCTACAATATTAACACAAACATGCTGTTTAGCATGCAGCAAAATTCAATTTCATTTTGAATTTGATTTAACTGCTGACAGACAGCTTGGAATTCAATTCTGATTTGTAAATTTTAAACTTTAAAATTAAAATATAGCCAATATCAACCAGGTCAACAAAAATTCACCTCATTCAGGTAAGTACTTATGGTCTAATTGTACAGCACAGCCCCAGCAACGGTAAAATGATTATTCCCTGCCCTTGATTTGACCCTGAGTCCCAACAGATTTAAGGCGGCATCAACACTAATGCAAGGAAGCAGTCATGATCGACACAAAAATCAAGTCTTCAAATGCAAGCTAAAGACACTTCAATAAATAATTGAGGAGCCCTCTCTTTGCCTGAAGGGATAGATGACTGTGCACAGCAAAACTATTGGATCAATAAATAGGCTGTCTTTATTATTTGGAAGAGTTTGGATAGAGCTCGTACCATGCCTCTAAAAAACAGTAATACCCTATTATTCAGCTCTTAAAAGCAGACATTTGATTACTGCTGCATCCTGCTATTTACCGATAGACCTTATGTTAATTATTCATAAGATGTTGATGGTCAAATTAGAATGTGCACGCATGCATTGAATACTCGAATAAAAGCTTATGAGATGTGAGTTACATTCTGACTGAAATCCAAAATCCTTCTGGCTACATCAGCCCAGTCCCACAACATTAAAGTGTCTCAGTGGTATGAACCAATCACGGCGGAGTGATGCTAGAATCGAACCCTAACACTTGGAATTAAGCGTGAGCAGGAGGCCAGGTTTCTCCTCCATGACTCGGACCAGCAGGTTATCAATGTAATCCTCCAGTTCGTGGATACGGACGTCTTTCCTGGACATCTCCTCCTGTTGCTTCACCACCAGCGTGATCAACTCCTCCTGGGTAAGCTGTGTGTACGGAGTGTTCATCTGGATGAACAGGAACAGGGCATGTGACATCACGGAAAAATAAACACAAATGCTCAGCTAATACACATGTATAGTAAAGAAAATAAATAAACTTGCAAACACACTGAACAAATGTTTCTCATGGATGTTTTAATCTAAAGGTTTGTTTATAAAGGCCTGAAACCTTTGACTGTGCTGTACCTTTGACTTCTCAGCCATTTCCTTGATGGTGAGGGTCTTCGGCTCTTTCCCCACACTGACAGATTGGCTCTCTGTGGAGCTCAGGG
This sequence comes from Yasuhikotakia modesta, assembly GCA_036877545.1. Lineage (NCBI taxonomy): Eukaryota > Metazoa > Chordata > Actinopteri > Cypriniformes > Botiidae > Yasuhikotakia > Yasuhikotakia modesta. The sequence continues at coordinate 6,735 of JBAJNP010011023.1, forward strand.
GTTTCACTGGGTGAGGCCTGGGAAAGAGGAAATGACAAACAACTAGAGAATCTGTCCCATGAAACAGAAAGATGCAAGTATTATAGGCCAGAAAAAGCACACATGCAAAAATCAAAAGCCCCTGTGATTGTCCCTGTATACTATTGGATTTAGATACTGGGTATGTTCGGAATGGTGTGGTAGTGCACTCATCTCAGACTAGCCACATTTTCAGCTTGCATAGAATGCTAAGATAACTTGCTAAATCTTGCAAAATGTGAAGGTTTCATTAAGATCCTACTGCATGAGAAACAGCAAAACAATGGATTTAACCATATTAAGAATGACGACTACAACACTCACTGCCAAATGTTACACTCTCTGGCCACATTATTAGGCACACACAATTAGTTACTCACACACCTGTTTAAGTGACGTACACAGATAATAAGCCAATAAGGCATGTAGACATGAGCTCCTTTAGCACAGTAATCCTTGATAAATTACTGTAAAATTAAACTGCTTAAACTGCTTAAAACACAAATTATGTTCATGCATGCAATGGCTTTCCACCTCTTTGCAGGCAAGATATTAGTACCAAAATACCACACAACTTTGTGATGTCATTAACCAGGAGTAAGCTCTTAACAACCACACAGTCACCAGTAATTGACAACATGGTTTGATTTCGTATCCAACTGCACTTGTCCCATACTTTGTTGATGTTTCAATTTTGTGGCAAACATTTACATTCATGCAATTGCTTCTGATAAAGTGTCAGCTAGTTTAAAATTCAATGTAATGTTTTGTTTCTTATTTAATGTTATAATATAAATATATAAAATATTGTGTTTTCCCTGACGTTTAAAAAATGGTATGTAGTAAGCAGTACTTCTGTTAGTAAACCATTCCAAATACACCCAAATCATTTAAAAATCATTAATGCAAAGCAAGAATAATAAAACTCAATGAACTAAGCATCTATATATTAGGTCCAATTTCCTTGTCACACGCAAGCCATTTAAAATCACATCAACATGTATAACTCTTATACAGTCATAAAGCCTTAAATATACTAATATAAACAAACACCAGAAAAGTCCAGAACAATGAACTCCAGATTAAATGATCACCATCAATATAAAGCAAGATACAAAATCACAATCCCAACCCTCGAAATCCCTGGAAGTAGCTAGCAAGCCACCAACTGAACAAATGGAAACTCTTTAATCTTGTAAGGCCAGAAATTGATTGAGATAGTTTTAGGGTCAACGACAGCTGCTGATTTAAATGTGATGGATTAAACACACCAGGGAATGTTGAGTTGATACGCGAGTTAGAGAAGTTAAAGGTGTCGCTATTATGGGGGGGTGATATGTGTTGATAGAACTACTCTCACCTTCTTTGGCTAGAAACTGTATTTCCACTAACATTCTGCAAGGCATCTGAAGGTGATACCCAAGCACGAATTGAGGTTTTGCCCCCAGGCGAGCAACAAGAGGAGTCAGATGTTACTAGGGTTGGTTCAGTTCTGGTTGGTGGGCTAACACTGGTTACAGTCAGCTCAACATCTTCAGCATCTTGTGAAGACTGAGAAACTGATCTATCCAGGCTAGGTTTCTCTGTAGCAGTTTTTGCAGTTATGTATTGGCGAGATGAATTTTTTTTTTTAAGTGAAAAATTTCTTTGGAATGTGGCTCTGGCTTGCTCTGTGAAGCTGGGTGATTGTTTCTTGCTTTCTAGTGCTTGTGCTGTGCTGTTCTCTGAAATCTTTGTGAATGGATCAGTTGTCTTTTTGTTGGCCAACAAGTTTTCCTTATCAGCACGGACAACCACCTGATCTTCACAACTTGGGTTGAAATTAGTCACACCCTTCTTAGGTTCATTGGCAAGTTTTTCCAAACTTGGTTCTTGTGACAAGTCAATGACCTTATAGTGGTCCACTTCATCTGATCTGAACATTTCCCTCTGGGCAGTTCCATTCCCACTTACTATGCCTCCATTGTGTGGCTTCTCACCCTGGTTGCTTTTTAATGTCACAGTTGTAACCTGCTTGTCTTGTTGGACTTGTCTAACTGGGTCCTGGGTTACTGAACGTTGTCTGGGTTTGACTAAAGGCATCTCTTTAACAACTTCAGAAAATGATTCAGTTTTCAGAGCTCTAGCAGTTGGTGTGGGCTTGGGGGTAAAGGCATCAGAGGCCCTAGTGTTCCTTTCTGTTTCCTGAGGTACATGTCGACCTTGGACCATGGGAGAAGGGCTATTGTCCACGTTCTTGGATGCAGAATGGTCAGATTTATTGACAGTAGCATAAAGGGGCTCTTTGATTTGACTATAATGAACATTACCCTCAACCAATGGTTTTGGTGTGCCAGAAGAAGCATGTTTGGGTGGGATGAGTGGTTCCTTGTGCCTCAAGGTGGCAGGGTGAGGTGCCTCATGACTTTTATAGTGTTGATTAATGCTTACTGAGGTTCTGTCCTGTAATATTGCTGATTTATTCGAAACTGAGTGCTCAGGTCCATCTACATTCATCTCTTCTGACAGATCCCAGTTTCTCTGGTTGACCTCTGCAATAACATGATCCCAACGTGTCTGACTCATTACCCCATGCCTTTTCTTAGGGTAGAGGGTTTCATAGTCTGGAAGTGGAATAGAAGGCCTCTGACTGTCTTTGGAGTTATGAGTATGCACTTGTCCAACGTTCTGGTTTTCAGTTCCGGTCGGGCCCCTCAGATAGCCAGGTGGTTGGGGAGCCCTACGCTTCTCTGATCTGGAGTCAGCTTCTGAAAGGTTTTCCATGCTGGTTCTAGGGGACTCACTGAAACTTCTGGGAGGTTTAGGTGGTGCAAGAGAAGAATGAAGGTCAGAAAACATACCAAAAGACTCAGGAAGGAAGGATGGGGAAGGTGTGGAAGCGCTTGGGGAAAACTGGGATTGGCTATTATCTGTTTCAGGAAGCACACTTGTAGCCAATCTGCCAAAGAGTGAAAATATAAAACTGTAAACTTTAAAGCAAATTCCAGTACAACTATGCTTAGCACTGCTGTTGTAACAAAACACACCAACATCAATACATAATTAATTACTGTGGGCATGTTAAACAGGGCATTCTTCATCAAAACATTTTAAATCTATTATCATAGCTCAAACACTGAGCTCAAACTCTTGTGTTGTTCACCAAAAAAAAAAATACTAACTCTAAAATAGATCTTGCTGTGGTGAAATCATACATGTAAGCTATAAATACATTTTATCTTTACATGTTAAATGAATGTTCCTGTTAAAATGGAACAAAACTTCTAACTGGCAATTATTGACCTACATTTAAACAGATTACTGCATGAAGTCTTTATAATGGCATCTCAAAAAAATCTTTTCACTTAACCTCACTAATGTAACACGCATAGTTAGTACAGATAGTTCTTTTAATTATATTTTTTCAAGAACTTAATAAACCCTAGTTAGACAGCTGAAAAAGAAGCCCTGAATTTCCACATTTAAACGTTGCCCAAAAACCAACACAATTAAAACAATTAAAATATTTTTGCCTCTTACTATCTTCTGGAACATTTCTTACTCACCATATTAGTAAACCACCAAGCAGAAGGAAATGCCAAAATTCCAGTACCAAAAAGTACCTATTTGTGCTCAGACAATGTCTTTTAGTCACTGTCTATAAGAGCTCAATCTCACATGATCTTGTTCCTCTCGATACCAGAGAATTCACACCTGACAATCCAGTCCACATTCTCTCCTCCACTAACCAATCACAGGCCTTCAGCCAAACAGGTCAAGTAGGTTACGCAAAAACAACGCATTTAAAAAGGCAATTCACGCAAGACTGTAATGCTCATGCTGAGAACATGGTGACAAGAAATTCTGCATGAAGTTAAGTCAAGCATGCATTAGGAACTATGCTGAGCGTGTTTTTATCATCAGTGATGACGACAAATCTTACCTGACGGTAAGATTTTAATTACCTTAATTAGAATTAAAAAAGTAAAATGACAATGATGAAAAACAGTGAAAAAGCAACATCATAAATTCATGCATGATCCACAGAAACAAATGTATTATTGGAAAATTGAAATAATGGCCAAACTAAATGTTTCATGGTGATATTGTGAGAACACACAGAAACTCATTTAGATACTTGAGCCACCTTAAAACCACCTTTCAAGAACAAAAAAGCTTTAGCCCATGTTATTCACCAGAGAAGATAAAGATGTGATGGGATAGAATTACAGCTTGGGTTTTGCTCTTAGGTGGTTTGACTTACCCTTCTCTAAAGAGCTTAAGCAAGTTAAACTGAACAACATCCACAGAGTAAACCTGCATTCTCTATTTTTTTATTCTATTGTCAACCCCAAATAATGACCCTAAACTTCAAAACAAAAGAACTCATTGGGAAAGATCTAACAGGGCAGTACAGGTTTATTGTGAATAAGTGTAGTCACATGAGCACTAACCTTGGCTTGACTGCGGACACTTTTGCTGTGCGACTGGAGAATGCGCTAGCCGGTGGCGTAGGAGTGAGGGTGGTCCTGATGCCCAGTCGGGGGTCTGTGGATCTCTCTTCTGGAAGAGAGGCTGGAGTTTCTGGGGTGAGGGGAATATCTTCAAATGGGTTTATGGAGGACGGCACTTCCAGACGTTTGGCTTCATTCATAGTTTGGGGGCTTGCTTCCTCCTTCTTCTCCTCCTTTTTCTTTCCAATTCCAAAAAGAGAGGAGAGCCTTTCGGTTACTCTGCTCTCCTCCTGGTGCTTTTGCTCCTCGGCTCGCTGTGCCTCCTCCTCGCGTTGCTTCCTCTGCAGGTCTTCCTCTTCCTTCCGTTTCTTTTCCTGTTCTTCTAGCCTTTTTTTCCTCTCTTCCTCCTGTGCTTTCTCTCGTTCTTGTCGCCTCCTGTTTTCTTGCTCTTCCTGTCTGTCCAGCATCTCTTGCAGGTTTCTTCCTTCTGGTTTCTTAGCCTTTTCCTCATTTGCCTGTAGATGTCGCTCCTGCAGGCCGAAGCTCCTGTCCTCTAGAGGGCGCTGTTGGATAACTGAATCTTTTTCCTTAATTTCAGGCTTGTATGAAGGGATCGTTAGAGCTTTTAATGAATCAACAGAGACGTCTGAAATATTTCTTTGATGGTATTTACGAACGTCCTCTACTGAACCTTTTCCTGAGCTGTTCAGACTGAGTGTGGAGCCAAAACCAGGTTTAGGTTCTTGTTCTTCTGCATAAACGTGGCTGCCGTTGATACAGAGATTATTCTGCTCCGATACGTTCTGTTTGGAGCGGTTCAGAAGAGAAAACGGGCCAAGAGATACTTTGCTGTCTGTGCTGCCATTGCGTTTGTGTCCCAGAATTTTAAACTTCTTCTTCACTGTTGGAGGAAAGGAAACAAGGACAAACTGTATTAAAATTAAAATAAACAGTGAGAGAGAAAAGACTAATGACACCACTGTCTTTACATTACACTATTTTCTAATTTGATTAATTAACAGCATAACAATTTGACAAATTAAACAAAAACCGACACACATTTCATGGTAAAGGGTTTGTTTCTCATTTGCTTATACATGCACACCAGCTCACATGGACTCCTAGTTCATGCAAAACCTGAGACTCCATGTTATCACAGCACTCTGAGAATGCTCTAAAGAACATCATGCTCTAATTAAAGGAAATCTTTTTTTACAGTCACAAAGTTGTGTTAAAATCTTTTTATCCCATAGTGTCTTTGCATAAAAGTATTTGAAAATATATTAAAATGAGACTTAAAATTATATTTTATAGTACTATTTTTATAGTATTATAAATAAATTAATACTAATATATTTCAATACTAATATAAGTATTTTAAATGTACTCAGAATGAAAATTCAGAATGTAATATAACATCATATTAAAATCTGAAACACTTTTTAATCTAGTTTAACTACTAGTTTAAGTACTAGTACATTACAATATATAAAAAACAGTGTGAAAGTGAAGTATCCAAATCCTATTTACATTGTGTAATTCATAACTATGTAACCTTTGACCTTACCATCAGGTGACTCTACATTAAGGCCAGAGGATCTGCTGCTGCTAAGTGACCCGTTCTTCTCAGGCAGGGTGCCCAAGGTCGACATGGATTGGGAAACGTTCCTGTGGAGGTTTGTCTTTGGACCAAACAAAGATTTCAGTTTGGATTTCTTCTTAGAAGAATCTAAACCGTCCTCTCCTTCCCCTTCACTGTCTGATCCCGCTATAGATACAATTGCAGAGGCAGAATCCGACAATCCATCCTTCTTTTTCCCACGGATCTTGTCTTTGAGCTTGGAGATGCCGGAGCGGGGCTTATCCACCATAGAGAGGTCAAACATGCTGGCTGTCATGTTATTGCGCATGTACTGGATATCCAATAGAACTTCACCTCTGTCTTTATCTTGTTTGCCATTCTTATCCACCAACTTGTACCAACTGAAAAGAGAAAAAAAGCTTTGGTTAGATTATTCTTCTGTTTACCTGTAAGTTCTTTTATTCTTCAAGCCCAGGGGCTTCAAGGGTTCGACCAATAAATAATTTTGCCCCAATAAACTTTAGTCATAATTCTGTGATTATATCTGTTAGTCCCAAATGAGCCTTTTTGTGATGTGTAGTTTTTACAAAATTACATGCAATTTTTCTCTCTAGTAACATTTCACATATGTCGATAGCATGATTTTAAACCTCCAAATGTGTTTTGCATGCATGTGAATGTATACGAATAAACAATAACATGTGCAAATATACAGACAGACAGACATTACTACAAACTAAAAACCAGACTTCTTTATGCAATCTTAAACCAGTACTTTAGAAAGTTGTGCAAAACTTTATTTAATGTTTTAGTTTAACAAAAGTTTGCTATTGTACTGTAGGGACTAATGAATTAAAATAACATCTGGGTCATCATATTACAGTCTATAGTGATCTAAAAACGGACACATAATTGTACCAAATGTATCGAATTCATTGTTACAAAACTAATTATTACAGCATAAGAAAAGAACACCTATTTAATGTGACTAATTTCTCATGAGAGTTGAACCCTGGACTGGTAAAACACACAGGTCACAGAAACCAGCCCACGATAAAAATAAGTCTTTGTTTTGCCAGCGCTTGCCTCCTCATTTCAGCTCAGCAATTAGCCGGGGAAGAGAGTTCTACAGTTCACCTCCTGTAAACTTTAAAAAAGCAGCCATTATCTGCCCACACTGTTGTTGTTATAACAGACTTTCCAGAACACAGGAATCATGGGAAGTCTGCAGCAACTGTAACACAAAAATGCTGCTGCAAAAGCTGAATCTGATTAAACCTGGCGTGTGCTCAGTGGGAGAGGCTGCTGCAGAATTCTAAGCATTTATGGTTGGACCCCCTCAAACACAAGAGTTGTCGATCGACTGCTACTAAAATGAACAGTCCTCTATTACAATACAAGAAACAAAAGCATTCACAATGAATTTTGCTTTCATCATGCAATGCGTTTTTGAAGGAAACAACAGTAAATACTTTGATCAAACTTATCGGCTAGGCTTTGTTTGAAAACAATAATTATCTTGGAAAAGGTTTCTTGGTTACAGCATTAAAAAAACAGTTAAAATTATGATTGGGAAAAACATGAACTCATAAATCCTGCGTAACATTACCAAGTAAAATTGATAAAATACTTTACCATGCTCTCATATCCCAGCTTTATATATAGGGACAGCTATGTGATTTTGTAATTATATTCATAGTTTTTTATTATATTCAATTATAATCATAGATATGATTCATGTAAATGTCATGTTCTATCAAAACGTTGCTCTGTTTGCAGAACATCTCAACCATGCCAACATAGCAACACTGGTCAAACAAACAAAGGATTTCCCCTCACGTCACTGTTTGAGTCAATGACAGATACAGAGTGTTGAGAAAGTCATTTATTATAATTACAGTGGTCTTGTGAACCTACTGATATAAAAATTCCTGGGACCAAAGGACCAAAACAGGCACATGCTAGAAAACACAGACTGTTTATCAATTGTCAGTTGGCACACAACAGGAAACTGAACATTGAGGTTTGTGGGTGGGGAATTGTGCCTAATGTTCATCATTATGATCTCACTGTTTGGAATTAGATAAGAAAGTTCTTTCAAGTTAATTACAGTTTCAAAGCAGCTCCCCCTCTTAAGATTACTCCCCCTCTTAAGACTGTGAACAAACACAGGTAGTAACAAACAAACAAGTAGGTGAGCTTAAAATCCTTTTTGACTTTTACAAAAATATATCCCATAAATATCCTTCCCTGAAAATTGCACATCTTCCAATTGATTCATACAATTACATCTGAAACAGTTCCCAGTTTTTTAAAGCAGTAAGCCAGTGATAGGCCAACATGCTGAAAACTTGATGAACTGACATGGTCAACAAACATCCTACACATTCCTTTCCTCACACTCACTCACATACACAGACAAACACACACACAGACTCACTCTGACACACACACACACACACACGTTCAGGGTTTATCTCCATACAGGGAAATGCCAACTTAGTGTTTGATACAGTGTTCCTGCTCCTAATCAGTCCTTAACTGCAATCATTAACCACATTTCAAACAATGCACAGGAACATTGTATTATTTTCAGAATTACACATTGGTAAAAGGAAAAATACTAAAAAAAGAAAATTATCAACTGAATGATTTTAACCAGATTTATATCAAGCAGAAAAGGTACTTCC
>JBAJNP010011024.1:0-15452 GCA_036877545.1 Yasuhikotakia modesta
ACACACACACACACACACACACACACACACACACACACACACACACACACACACACACACACACACACACACACACACACACACACACACACACACACAAGCAACTGATGCTCAGGGAAATTTAAATTCAGCGTTCAGACAAATCTATTAAGCAAAGAATACAAAAAAGGAAGAAAGAAATCCTTAGAATGCAAATTTAATTGAGAAAACCTACAGCCTGAATAAAATAAATTAGAGTTGGTACAAAGGTTAGCTCACTTGAATTATTCATTCCTATTAGCTTGCTGAAGCAAAATAAACCAGTGTCTGATCTCTGGTGATCAGACAAATTCATTCTGACTGAAGTGTCTTCAGCCTCACCAAATATTCCCTCAGACCTCCTGTTGCCTGTCCTTCAACCAACACTTCACAAATAACCCAGAATTCAACCTCACACCTCATTTGATCTAATTGCTCTGATTCACATTCATTCACGCAGGATGTATTTGGTTAAAAACAGACCTGATTGGATGAAGAGGTAAGATATTCCTCCAGAAATCTGGCTGTAAGAGGATCTTCATCACAGCACAACAGGCCATTAGCATTCGGTTGCCTGGCTGATCTCTTGACCAGATAGCGAATGAATCAATGTTACCCCTCAGAGACAAAGACAAGATGTTTTTTCCTAATACTGAAGATATAAATGAGCAGATAAACAAACAAACTCACAAATAAACAAACAGTAAGAGCAATAAAAGGAGAGAACACAGCTTTATTTAGGCAGTACAGATATATTCATCATGTGTATATGAGGACACAGATGCTGTGAAACTTTAGAACTGTTTCTGTGTGGGTTCTGACCCGTTGTTTAATATTCAGCAGCTGAACAGCAGGTAGTGGGCTGTACAAATTGGGTTGGGGGATGAGGGACCATTTAAATCATTGCTCAACACTGTGTTATTGCACACACACACACACACACACACACACACACACACACACACCTCTCTGCAGACCCCTTACTCACAGCGATTGGTTCTTTAAGTTGCTCTATAATGTAAAGTGTGCATTAGATCTCTGTAAGTGATGCATTAGATCTTTTATACTGCAGTGCTAAAATAACCCAATTGTTATGCGAGTCATCAGCAATACTTCTGAGACACTTTAATCACATTAAGTAAATTTCAATGGGTTGCTGATCTAAATATGCAAAAGTAACATTTGTCCCTGTGAAGGAGCGTAAAGGTCACCGTGAGTCCAGTCATGCAGCGGCCTGTGATTAATTATGAGCAGTGAGTGTGTGTGTGTGTGTGTGAGTGTGTGTGTGTGAGAGTGTGTGTGTGTGTGTATGCGTGTGTGTGTGTGTGTGTGTATGCGTGTGTGTGTGTGGAGAGAGAGAGTGAAGAGTGTGTGTGTGTGAGTGTGTGTGTGTGAGAGTGTGTGTGTGTGTGTGTGTGTGAGTGTGTGTGTGTGTGTGGGAGCGCAAACACACCAGCTCACATCTGACAGGCCATCAGACTCATAAACAGCGTTTCGGCCTTCCAAAGCCCCACCTGACATCACATCCCACTGGGGCTGTAGAATATAAAGACTGCATGCAGTGACTGATTCCTCATCTTTATTCATGGCTGTTTTCAGAATGAAACTGATTTGTAGAGCAGCCTCGCTTTTAAATTAATAATATTGACCGAAAAGCTGGACCGCAGTACAAATGTTTACTGAAGGAAATATCAAAGCAAAGGGAATTTATTTTTTATCTGTTTATAAAGACAAAACTGTCTGGTCTGTGTAGCTCACAGGGTGTGACGCATCTTTTGTCTCTCACTGAATGTATTACAATGACTTTGGTCCAAAATGTGGTGAGCTGTCTGCTGTCTGCGCAGGCAGCTGCAGCACTAAAACCAACAGAACCTCATAAATCACTGTTTTTTTCAATATCTTGCTCCTTTTGTCCACCATCTTGGTTTAATATTTTTTCAAGGTTGTCACAATGCATTGTGGGATTTTTTTGCTGCGTCTTAGAAGGGAGAATAAGGTTCCTGCCCACCTTTTGGAACAGCCTTCATATGTTGCCTTAAAATGCTGTCTACATAGACAGCTTGCAAGGATTTGGAACTGTGTCAGTATCAGTGTATCAGCTAATGGTAGCAAGCAGCTCAGCTCGTCCGAAAGTGTTCAGCCCGAGCCAGGTATCAGTTCTGTTAAACAGACAAACAAGCTGATTTGTTCTGTACTATCATACAGTTCCCAAACAGCAGGAAAATAATGAAGTCATTTGTCAGAACCACTCGATGGGAACAGCAGCAAAATACAAATCCTACACAACTGGCCAGTTTTAAAGAACAAAGCAATACAGGAAATAGACGCGTCCTTCTGAACGCTGTAAAATAAATTGTTATTGCTTTTGGCTATTATTCCCTGAGTGTTATCAAGAGCAATCAGATAAATAAAGCAGAACAAAGCTTTTCTCCAAGATGGGTTTGGAATGTTTTCTGTTATTTGTGCACCTGGAACACATTTACTGCAAAATAACCAGAAGTTAAATTAGTTTGACCTGTGTTGTGATTTTATACAACACTGTAAAATACATCTACCTAGAGTTGCTTAAAAAGAAACTAATAAATAAATGAAATTCATTTATACAGACAGACCAGGAATAATGTTTAACCTTTGTGTATAACAACATATAGCCTTAAATTCGTTCTCAGCTGGGTGATCTCATCACAATTTAAAGTTTACTGTACCGTGTTACGTGGTTTAACTCCCTCTGTAATGCAGCACAGCTCTGTGTAATGATGACAGAGTGACAATGAAAGAGTGTTTCACACGTTTGTGTCTGCAGAAGACCTCTGTGTGGAGCAGACTCAGCAATGTTCTCATCTAATCGATCCGCAGCGATTCTCCAGCGGACAGCGAGATGTTCTGTGTTTCCTGACGATTGTGTTTGTGCTTTTATTGCTCCTCACGCTGAACTAAATCTATACCAGCCTCCAGTTTTTCATCTGCAACACACAACTTATTTTCCCTGCACTGATATTCTTGATGTCAAACTCTTTTGTATTTGCCCTCCTCCTCACACACCTGTCTGATATTTCTGTATGAAGACTCAGGAACCAGCTCAGGTTCTCATATCATGCACATCATTTAAATGTGAGATCACACACAGCTGCTGTGATGAAGAACACACCTCTACCTCACACAGCTTACTGTAATTCACAGCTGCTCAGAGGACATGCTCCTCAGGTGTAAGCAGACATGTTCCTCTCAAGGGTGCAACGCAGTCCCAGCGAGAGTCTGTTCACAGTTACTCCTGAGAACTCAGTCTGACACCTTATACCGCTGGACACATCCTGCAGCAAACACCTGAAGAAACTGCTTTTATTTTGCTTTCACTTCCATGTTTCTTTTTTTTCAATCTTTAGTTTTTTTTGTCTCTGAAATTTATTTTTGTGAAGCTTCTTTGCAAAAATGAAAATCTTTGAAATAAATAATGAATAAATAAATAGCCTGAATTGAAGAATTGAAGCCACAGGTTGAACAACACAAAGGATAAACGGTTAAATCATTTTTTGAGGGAACTATTCTGTGAGCATTAAGCTAATGTTTAATTATTACACAAAGATTATTACAGGTTTTAAACAGACTCCTGCTGCATCTGTCTGCATGGCAATGATGAACTCTGAAGGTCTCTCAGACAAGATCTTCCCAGAGAAACCAGCAGTGTGTGTTCAGTGAATCATTCACCTCATTAATAAAGTCACACTGTCTTGTGCTGCTCGGGAGCAGAGACAGACACGAGCCACACAGGGCTGGTAAGAACTGCTTCTCCCGCTCCAGTTGGGCTTGTGTAACGCAGCAAACATCTGCTGCTGAGCTCTGAATGGGAGGAGTGACTCGTGTTAGTCTTCAGCTCGCTGCTGAAACGGAGGCTGGGCTGATTCTGTAACGTGTCACAAGACATCAGACTCACGGCTGACAGTGAGCTCACACCGGCTGCAGCCTCGCTGAGCATTACTCCAGTCAAATCTGCTTCCCATGCAGACAGACAGGCCTGGAAGATTCTCAGTTTGGTGTGTTTTCTGTTATGTTGCACTTTGGTTGCGGCCGCATGCCCTGCATGCAAAAAATGCGAATTTGTAAAATCTTGTGGAAGTGAACCAGCAGCAAAAATGTTGACAACAATGAGCAACTTGCTACAACCTGTGATCACAATGAAGAGTTACTGACACATAGTTCTGTAGAAAACTTTTAGCAAATACAAACATCTGCTTCTCCTGACAGGTCTGTGAATTTAACCATCTGAATAAGTGTGAACAGTGCACTGCGAATTAAAGCTCTCTTGATGCTCATGTTTAATGCCACAATGCAAATGAGTTTTGAGCAGCTAATACCCTGTCGTGTGGACAATGCCAGATTTATGAGAACTCACAGTCCATCCTCATCATTGGCCAGCTGCACCGAACATATGGGCTGTAATCAGAAGTCGGGTGGCTCTGACACTCACTGATATATGCCCACATATCAGTTCAGTTATAAAGCCCTGATGAAGACCGAATGAAATAAACAGACTTACCACAATAAAACCAAAACTAAACTAAACCAAATTCATATTTAGTCCATATTTAAACAGTTCTAAAGTTAGAAGTGAACAGAGTTTGCAGGCCTGAGAAATATTTAAGCATTTCTGCATGATTTCCCCAAATGTCACCTGCAGGAGAGACGGACCACTAATGAACCTGCAGTTCTCCTGAGTTCCTCCTGCCGGACCCACTGGACCGGCACAACAATACACTGCAACTGCAGGAAAGTGTTTTAGAGTCAATCTTACTGAGCTTCATACTGATTACAGTATGTTAATATTACATCATCAGTGATACTGTGTGATACTGTAACTGTAGAATCCCATGAATTATGGATGTGTGATAGTTTGCATGATTTTATTGTAATTTACCATGTATCACTTCTGCTGTATGTTCTACTGTTTGAGACTGTGAATAAACAACAAATGATGGTGATATTTCTGATCTGCTGATTTTGTGGACTCAGTAATCCAGAGCAAACACAATCACAGGACATAAATGATGTCTGTCTCTCTCTGATTATCTTGCAGCGGCCGCATTATCCAGTGATGTGTTTTTGTAATATTCATGAAACAAACAGTCAAACACTAGCCTCACTTCTCAAGATACATATAATTTCTTTAAAACTCACGTTCACTGTAAACTATTTCACTTCTTTAAAACATTTCAGCTGTACCATCACTAGTACCGTCTGTATTAGTACGTCTGTATTTGAACCCGTGACCCTGACTGATCAGTTATTGTCGTGTTCAGAGTGAATGCAGAGGGGCAGCATGTGTCCTGCTTCCATACAGTGAGAAGCTGTAAGCTGATTTCTGTGTGGAGACCAGCACTTGCCCCAGGCCAGAGGAGAGAGTGTGTGTGTGTGTCTGTGTGTGTGTGTGTATGTGTGTGTGTGTCTGTGTGTGTATGTGTGTGTATGTGTGTGTGTGTATGTGTGTGTGTGTGTATGTGTGTGTGTATGTGTCTGTGTGTGTGTATGTGTGTATGTGTGTGTGTGTCTGTGTGTGAGATAGTCTTTGTGCTAGTCAGAAACATCACTATGAAATTCTTGCTTTCTCACAGAAGCTGTTTCATGTGAAGCCAGAGAATCATGGTCCGGTGTAACTCAGCCAGAGAGGAAAACTGTGTCACTGAGTTCAGACATTCACTCAACTCCTGCTGTAACACAAATAAAAACACGTTTTAGAGTTAAATGCAATAACTGGAAAACATTAAATTTTTAAATTATTTTCAATGTACATGTTCTCAAAAGCAAACAGACCTTATTCCTTTATATTGACCAAATGAAACATGGAATGCTGGTCATATAATCATGGAAGGGGCGGAGCTAGAAGTACAAAAATAGCTGTCATGTAATGAAACATGTTCACTAACCTAAAGTGCCTGATAATGTGAGTGTTACTGATATAAAGTGGTCATGTGATCTCAACATGGCGGCCACAATGAGCATCAGTACTGTGTGCAGAATTAAAGCACTTTATCCAGGCCGTCTCATGAGAGAACATCAGCTAACATCTGTCTAAAACACCCTCTTACTTCTGTTGGTGTAAAACTTTTAAAGTGGAGTAAAACCTGTTTTACTCTGGAGTGGAATTAACATCTTCATTTTTCAAACTCAGCAGCACAGAAGACACGATTCTCTGAGATCCAAACTCTGGCCATCTTCCCAAAGCAAACAGGCAAAGAGAATTGATTGGGTACAGATCTTCATTTGGCTGTTTCTACTTAAAAGAAAGTTCCCTTTCTTTAAAAAAACAGAAAAGGTCTTCATTTATCCTGTTGCTTATCCACTTTATTTCAGTGATTTAAAGTTGATGGACCATGTGTAGAAGTTTGAAACTTTGGGAACTTTATTTCTCCAGTGGGAAGTTTCTCTCCCTCTTTACTTGCTTTTGTTCAGTCACTGTATAATTGATTTTTCTGTTTCTTCGCTCTAGGAAACAATTAACAGTAGATCAGGCCTTTTCTCACAGAATTACTCTCGAGTCATTCTGAAATCCATCACAACAGACGAGGCATGTAAACATTCCCATGAAAAATACTGTTTGTGTAGAAATGAGGCCTAAGCGCCTCAGAAACCGACGCATGATGGATCTCGGCTGTTCTGGTGCTGAACGAGGGAAGACTGGTGCACCAGCTGCATCTACAGATAATGTCTGACTTTCCATCATATGCTGAATGCATCACATTGTTGCGTTTCCTCACTACAGCCACCTTCACATTTCCAGATGCCCTCAGAAGACCTCTGGACTTTGTGATCTCCTCGGTTATAAGTTACATCTCCTCACGTGTGACGTCAGCTTGAGTGTAACTCTGATCTTCAGTCTCTGAGCTTTGATATCAGAGTCTGAATCTTCATCAGGACTCTGACTGTCTGCAGCAATACAGACTGAACCAGAGAGCAAAGAACAATCAGAGCCTCTAATACTGCAGCACAGCCAGCGGCTGTTTCGACAACAACACCACAGCAGAATCTCATGCATATATGTAACAAACGTGGGTGTTTCTTCAACTCTGGCCACTTTCAACCTTGTGAACTTTGAATACATGCAGTAAACGCTGTTAAAACACATTTTTCACTCCTACTTATTCTACTGCTTTACTGACTACAGTATGATAAATATGAATCACACAAAATTCAAAATGAGTATTTATAATACATTTTCACAGCTTATGACTGAAAGCTGGAAGATATGCAAATGAATCTATACAAAAAATGCATTAGAGGAGAATAAAAAGGGAATGAGGCTGTTTTAATGACACCTGAAAGAAACATTTAAATCTGTTTTAATTCATGGCTGCAGTTGAGGAGAGTCTGTGATGTTACACATTTACCTCCAGCTTCCAGCAGCAGCGATTAGCACTTCAAACAGACGTCAGCATCTGTCACAGCTCCTCTGAAGAGACTCACAGGAGAACATGTTTAATATCTGATGCAGTCTGTGGAGACGGATGAGAGCAACACTGACATGATCTCATGCTTTTGATGGACTAAACTGTAAACTGTGGTGAGGGCTGACAAACTGTCCACACAGCGTTTGTTACAACTGATAAAAATGAATGAGATTTTTTTTATTCACTATGTTGTATAAAAGGGTCAGAATAAGGTTACAGTCGTAATCTCAATTTTAACATTATGTGTGATGTGGAAAAATGTGAAAACTGTTGACACAGTAAGATATTATATTTAAACCTAAAATTATAGTTTAAAATTAGTTTAAAATAAATGTTATCTTTATGCTATTCATTTTTTAAATCCACATTTTTTGTGCTTAAATACCTCTGTTTAATACCACACACGCACACACACACATGCACAAACACACGCACGCACACACACACACACACGCACACACACGCACACACACACACACACACACACACACACACACACACACTGTGTGGGAGATATTGCCGTTGGCTGAAACAATGACTTTAAGCTGAGATTTGTTTGGAGGAATCCCAGCCTCTCTTGTGAATACTGATTCCAGATCTGTCACATCCCACATATTACAATGCCGCTGTATTTGTCCACCCACATGCAGTGCGAGTGTAAGAGCGCGTGTGCTTGTGTGTGTGCCTGTGTGTGTGTGTGTGTGCCTGTGTGTGTGTGCCTGTGTGTGCCTGTGTGTGTGTGTGTGCCTGTGTGTGTGTGTGTGCCTGTGTGTGTGCCTGTGTGTGTGCCTGTGTGTGCGTGTTGCTGGCAGGCAGGGGAAGCTATCACAGGCAGCAATCTGAGAATGGGACAGATCCGCAGGCATTGTTGAATCACAGGTCAGGAAAACTGCAATGCAGGGACTCACATCATCAGAGTTCTGGAGCATGAAAACACACACAGACATTTACCTGCTCTCAACATTCATGTTCTCAAACAGACCCGACTGAAGAAATCTGACTAAATTACAGCTGCATCTTTTGTCTCTCTGCTGCCACCTCTGTCTGAAACATAAAAACATTGTATTAACACTCCAAACATCTGCTGTAAGAAACTACAAACGCTGCATCATCTACAGCATCTCAACATGTGATATAATAACCAGATTGCAGTTTCACATTACATTCGCTCCAAAAAACAATTTGCTTCAATATATTTGACGTGGCTTTACACAGAAACCACAGTATAGCATTTAACTGTAATGTAACATTTCACATGCAACACTTTCATTAAGTGTATTTTAGGATCTGTAACATCAACAAATTACAGAAAATAATTAAAACCTTCATGTTATAAATCTGAACGCAATTCAATCAGACGAATTTAATCTGAAAAATGCTCAATAATTGCTTGAATAAGAAGATGGATAAAAGCATCTGCCAAGGATAAAAATGCAAATGGAAGTGAAGAGGTTAAATTCACAGCTCTCCTCATAACAGCAGGATAATATTATTCCCCAAAAGCAAAAAATGTTCATTGTATTATCTGTTAGGCTTTGCTAATGCTGTATGATGGAGTTCTGACTGTTAATGATTCTGATCCTGGAGATGAGATGTTTCTACACCGATGACCTTTGACATCCACTGAGCCAGATTCAAACACATGAACAGATTCGGGGTGACACCTCATCATCGGAGGCACCAAATATACCAGCTTCATTCCTGAAACATAATCTGTCTGGAACAAATGTGAGCCGTTTCTACCTGAGCTGATCCTGCCAAACTAATTCAGCTGGTGTTACCTGCAGTAGCTTGTGGTGTTTTGTGTTAATGTTGATTGTGTGACTGTGGTGTCGACTTTGTGTTGCATTTTACTGCTGTTTATAAATGTTCCTGCACACAGGATGCCTGCATGTTTCCAATATTAATGAAACTAGACAAAAGATAAACAACAGATGCGTATGTTTTGTAAAAATATGTTAATACAACTCATTAAACAGCCCAGAAACTCTCTTCAGTTACAGGCATGTTGATGAGAAAACTTTCTGCAGAGACGACGGTCGTGTCTTTGTTATCATAAACATCACTGGCTTCCAGTTAACTTGTGGAGAATTTATCATTCTGTCATTACAATCACAGATATTAAAAGACTTCATTAACTCTGACTGCTTAAGGTCAGTTTTGTTTATAACCGAGTCTCTTCCATTAATCAAAATGACCTCAAACTGTCCTCAGTGTTCAGGTGACAGAAGACCAATAAACAGGTCGATCACTGGTTATGAGGAGACAGTGTTCATGCGTTTACACTCACTGTCACTCACTGGCAGGAGAGTTTGTTGAATCTGTCTGATGGATGTGGAGTGTTTGCTGTAGCTGGACAGGAAGTGACTCTCTGTGCATCAGATAAACTCACTGAAGAAGCTCCGCTGTCGGTTTGAGGTGAGGACTTTAAATTACTGAGGGAAAGAAGATTAATGTGCCACTCAGTTTTAAATGTCTTATCTCTCCAGAGCATGTTTGGGCAGAACTGTCTCCTCACACCCAAACTTCTCATATGTTTTTTAATTAGTACCTGATGATGATAATGAAGCTTGACAAGAATCCCTCTAAAATAACAAAGATGAATGAGATGGAATCAGTTCTGAAGAGAAAATACAGGAGCGGATTTTTCTGTACAATGAACAGTGGGTGTGAACAGTGAGCTGTGATGCTCAGATGGATGACAGAGGTTCAATTCAAGCTTGCAACAGTTCCTGATCATTTTTCTCCGCTTACTGTAAATTTATTTGTCAAAAATATTATGTAATATTTAACTAATTTAACCAAAATCAATAAAACAACAAAGGCCAAGTCAAGCTTTAGATCAGATGGAAACACAAATGACCAGTTCACTTTTCTTTTTCTGCAGAATTAAAAAGCAAACATTAAACTAACCTTATTTTGGACTGAATTTACCCTTTACAGTCACAACTGATAAATACTTTTCTTGTGACTGACAGTTTTGTGACAAGTTCAGTTTAGTAAGTAGCCCAGAAGACTGTAAAAGTCTTTCATCAGTGTTTTTAATGACCCTCTGTGAGTCTATATAACACACATCTCTACAGAGAGTCTGATATATAAGTTTATATGATACAGTAAGGCATCATAACTTATTCATAACTCAGAAGGGAAAATGCCAGTGTGACAATTTAGTGAGTGCTGGACTCAGCAGAAACATTTTATATTGTTTTTTATTGTTGTTTTAATAAATGTGTGATTATTTGTGCTTTGAGTGTGTTTGTGATGGGGGGTCTAACCACTCGCCTCATCCGTTATCAGCTGTCATCAATCACTCTGATGAAGGTATATTAACACATAATACATCACTGTACAATATCAAATCATGTCTAATGTATATTCATGCTGTACACTTAAAGCCCTGAGCCTTCATTATTCAGAGCGACAGGCCGGTCATTTATACTGCGTTACATAACAGTGCCATGTAAATGAAAGCATAGGATTATATTTATAAAACGGTACTGTAAAGTGTAAATTACTGTACGTTCTGATAAAAGCTGAAGACGACAGACAGGATAAAGAGTTCAGGGTTTCTCTCAGACACAGTAAACACACGTTTGCTCAGAGGTCAGTGCTCACTGCTGTATGAGGGGAAATCAACGTTTGTGGGTTTGATGAAGGGCTTCGGCATTAAATGACACCCTGGGATATCTAAAAATCTCCAAAATGAGTTACCATGGGAACGTGTGGATGTTGCCTCTTTCAGGATGACAGGAATAGAGGATATAGAGGGAGAACCACAAACACAGAAGTCATTCATCTTATATTTCCTCTCAGTTATTATCACAAGAAATATTTTGTATAAACATTTTAAATTGTTTTTATATTACAGTAACTATAATGATATTTTTGCCTTAGAGAAACAAGAGTTGCTTAATTTTTAATATAAAAATCTAATTTGTACATTTTATTTTTAATGATGGCCTGAATGTGACTGAATCATTTCTGACAGGTTTTATGAGATTAATATAATAAACAGTAAAGCACTGAGCTGTTTCAACAGGCTTCAAACTAATACTGCTGCACACCTGCTGGACCCCTCCCACCCCTCACCTGTGACACACCTGCTGGACCCCTCCCACCGCTCACCTGTGACACACCTGCTGACTCTTTCTTCTCTCAGCTCAGATTAATCCCTCGTTCTCTCCACACATTAACCTGGAACCTCTCATTCCCTTTTGGCACAGTGCACTTATTGTTCCTCCTGCTGTATCAGAAACAGAGCTGTGAGTTTCATTATGGACATCCACTGTTCTGTTATTGGCCCTGACCCCAGAGACAGATACCTGAATAATAAATATGGGTGAGGAGAGTAAATCTGTCGTGAACTCACAGGGGAGGGACAATGGCTTCATTCTGCTTATTGCATCTGTTTCTCTCTGCAGATTTAACACAAAATAGAAAATGGCAAAAAACTGAAAACAAAACCCACACAGAAATGTATTCAGGACCTCCCATGAGTTAGAAATACATAAATACTTCATAAAACTGACCCAGCATGACCGCTACACACACACACACACACACACACACACCTTCATTGCTATGGTTACTCCTGACTTGTCTCCTGAGAGCTGAAATCTCAGTGTTTTTTCAGTGTTAAAGTTCTCTGTCTGTATGCATTTGGCAGATGCTCTCACTCACATTGTTTCTGTTTGGATGACTTTGGCAAAAGACACTAAACAAGAAAAGAAACTAAACAACTGGCAGAAGTGAATCTCTGAGGTGCATCAGACATGTAACTTTATCATGTTTAGGTTTGTTACATTATTGTTTCTCTAAACCCCAAACTTTCATTGTGGATTATGTTAAAATCACATTATAAACTTTTAAATAAATAGTTTGTCAAAAAGTTGCTCTTTTGTAATCACTGCACCACTCTAATGAAGGAAGTCCCGCCTTCATGGAGAAAGAGCCAATCGCTAACACTAAAGACTCTCAGGGGGAGGGGCTCTTTTGAGAACTGGTAAAGTACCAAGCAGCAGGTTTTAGTGAGTTTTATAAGCGAAACTAAGACCTTTTAATCCTTTGGAGATGTATTTCAACCGCATACATGCAGTATTAACATGCAAACTTTCCACAACTCTGGAGTTAATGTGAGGTGGGTGCGCATGTATATTTAATGGTGAACACCCCTGCGGCTCTGCAGGACTGTAGATGCTAATGAGGACTGGCAAGCTGAGACCTGAAAGTGCCACTCGCTTTCCCCCGACACACGACGGGATTATTGTCCGAGAAAAAATCCACTACATAAGCAGACAGACCAGGAGCCGTCCCACAACACAACACATGTCAGGATGTAAACACTGATGGTTAACACAGATCTCCTGACCGTTTGAACATGAAGCACACATGACATTTGGAGAGGAAAACATTATTCTGTTCCTCACACAAATCACACGGCTTTTAATTCACACACAACACATATGGACTCATGGTATGAAACTCTTATGGTTCCAATTGTCCATCCAATTGTCACAGCAGCGGTTCAATAGCTCATATTTAGATTGTAGCAGATATGTTTGCTAAATGTAAAAATGTCATGTACCTGAAACAATGTACTTTAGAGAGAGAGAGAGAGAATAAGAGCGAGAGAGAGAGAGAGAGAGAGAGAGAGAGTGTGTATCTCCTGAACACACACATCACAAAGAATATCCCACCCATCAGAACTACAGCTCTGTCTAACAGCACAAAGTCACACGTAGCAAAATCAGAACAGCCGAACCCACGTTTTCTTCACATTTGTCCTTTTTACTGCCATGAATTATAAATACTGAATATTTACTTTACATGTAGATATAAAACAGTTGATTGTATCTAGTTAAGCTTCAATGTATTGGCATGTCCCAAAAATGTCCAGTGTTATTTCAAAATAATCTCAAACCTACAAACCTGAGACACTAGATTGAAAGAAATACAGCAAGAGTGCCGAAGCTTTGCTACACGGTAGCAGTTACGGCTCCAGTGTGTCCACAGGAGTCTAAACAACCTTCATCCAGGAATTTACCATTCACACGACACAATCTCCTTACAGTGTAGAACCTCAGACACACAACTCAACATCTGCCAAGAGTGTCTGACCGTATGCACAAGTACAGTAGCTGGAAAAATGTTTAACATTTAACACACGGTGTCACAGTCACATCTGTGCTTCAGCTGCAACGTTTTCTCAACGTTCTTCTCAGCAGGAACATCATAAGTTGCTTCCGGGCAGCAGATTGGTGATGGTCCAAGTTTGGCCGCTGCATTTCTGGAGGGTGAGCTGAAATCCAAACTCACTGTCTGTGTTCTCCAGCAGCTCCAAGCATCGCTTCGACTTTGTGTTCTGAATGGAGCCTTCCTGCAGAACACACGGAAACAGGATGTTTGTTGTATTAGCGACACTCAGCTGAGATCCTGAGAGATTTTAGCCTCTGTGAAACATGTTTCACTGACTGTGTGTCAGTCTTTAAATCAACACAATTTCACATTAGAGTCAAATGAACAATCATGAAATTGTGTTTATTTATATTACATAAAAATTAAGCTTGTTTTTAGAATTATTGTTTTAATGACAAATAATCACTTTTTATCCCTTAATTTCATTCATATAATATAATTTTCATTTTATTTCTAAATCTAAAATACAATGTCATTTACATTCAAAAGCAATACAACAAATACTACCTGCCATGCAAATGGTTACAATATAAATATTACTTTTATAATATTTTGTGCTGCTTATTTGTAATAAAAACTTCTTAATCAACTTCTCCAAAGAAAACTGAAGGCATCTGCTTAACTGTCACTAAAATAATGTCACAATTTAATGTTTCTAAAAACAGCCTTTTTTTAAGCAACATGTAACTTCTCAGATTTTTGTTTTTGGGGTGAAATGTGACCCAGATATGAGAGATTCACCCGTAAAGACAAGAATATGATCAAATATTCATCAGACACATCAAAATCTGCTTCATCTTTCATCTCTCTTCAGACGGCCTGGAAGAGTCACAGCTGGTGTATCTGTGAGGACCAGCAGCGCTGCAGGCTGAGACACGAGACGTTCAGCTGGGAGCTGCAGTCCACACTGATCTTCAGCACTGGATGAGGCCACTGCTGGAGTGAGATATTGCTGATATTGCTGCTACCAGCGCTCAGTTCAGCCTGTGGCTTTGAGAACCGGGTTTATGTGCTCAGAACCACAGACTCATGCTCTGTCTTTAAGACACACTCCAGCCGTCCCACAGCTGAGGTCAGGAGATCATGTCTCCACACACACACACGCACACACACACGCACACACACACGCACACACACATTATTATTGCTTTGACAAAATGTACTTACAGTATCACACATGCATTTAATCATATGAACACGTGAAATTAACAGCCTCAGTCTGAGTCGTATTGCAGAAGCAGTTTAATTGTGATTTCTGGAGCAGATACACGAAGATGGAAAATGTTACATGTGGGAGTTTGAGGCTAATTAATCGCTAGAATCAGTTTAAATAAGTTGCTGTTATGATTATGAGTGTTGCTGCAGAAGTTGAGCTCTGAATTCTGTGTGGTGAAGAAGCTTTTCTTTAGAAGAGTGACAATCTTCATTATTTCTTTTGTTCTACACCATCATGTTTTAAAATGCAATCAACACTGGTGAGATAGACCCAGAGAAACCTCGGCTTCAGCGTTTTCTCCTCCTGTTGCTGTCGTCTGATTTTCTGCTTCTTTAAAGTCACGCCGACTTTTGATTAAAAATTTGCAGCATTCCGAATAATTCATAAATCTTGGCATGAAACTTCTGACTGTAATAACTGAAGTTTATTGATGCTGCTGACAGTTTTCAGTCATTCATTTCAAAGCATTGTGCTGAACTTTGAGCTGTAAGAATGATCTAACTTCTTGGCCAAATCTTTTTGGGTTCTTTCATCTACGTATTTGGAAAGAACTGACCTGTGTGTGTGTGAGTGTATGTGTGTGT
>JBAJNP010011025.1:0-15450 GCA_036877545.1 Yasuhikotakia modesta
AAACACAATAAGAAATATAGGTAATGACACTTTTAGACAAAGACCACAAGATTTGGACTCCAGTATACAACACTTTAAATATAAAAATACAGCAATTTTCAAATATTTGTTAGCGTAAGATACATCTAACCACGGGGCTTGTTTAGATGAGGTGGAATCAGATCACCATAATAACTGCATAGTAAAACATAAAAAACGATGAAAACTATAGCAACCATGTTGTGACCTGTAAGACCAAAACATGATTTGTATTGTATCTCCACAACAAAGGTGCTCTAACCTAATCTAAATTTCAGTGTATAAAATAGTTCTCAATTTCTAGTAAAACCAACAAACTCTAGCAACCGAAAAGCCTTTTTGATCAGTCACACACTTCCACACTGTTGTATTAAACTCAATTAACCTAGATATTTCCTGTGCAAGAAGACCTAAATCACAGCAAACAAACCAGGTCAAATTTGCTTTCTATGAAATTATGCTTGAACATAAACTGGGTGTTTCCAACCTGTCTGTATGGACCTGTGATCCGTTTCTGAGATGGTCCTGGCTTGTTTTGACGTGGCCTCCTCTCACTTTGGATTTTGGCCCCGATCTGGACCTCTCAGAGCCACTGTAGAACCACTCTCCTGACTTGGTGAGGATTTCTTGTTGTTTTCGGCACAGATTGCATACCCACATTACCTGCATTAGAAATGATTAAAATGAAATACAGTGAAGTAGATGAATCCATCACAACACCTACTAATACTTTTACTAAAAGAACCTATACAACAAAACAAGATGTAATATAGATTGAAATTAATTCCATAAGATATTAAACATATTGAGAGCACAAATAAACTGTACAATTAAACAAAACTAGATTTGTTAGATGTTCTTATGGTTACTGTAGTGTTGTGAGGAGGTGTAGCATGTTTCTATGCATGTTTACCCTCTTGTCAGATATTACAGACACCATGCTAAACTCTGGAGCACCATTTAAAGCACACCCTCACACTCTTTAAAACCACACACACATTTATTGCATATAGCAGTGACAGTGAGTGCATGTGTAAATCAATATCAACTATTAGCGAAGCAGAGAGAGAGAGAGAAAGAGAGAGATCAAAACAGTGCAAGACAAGAATTAATGTATGAGAAAATGACAGTCCAAAACAGAAAAACAAAGACTAGTTTTTCTTTGTCTATGAGAAAGTGATAGTTATAAAAGAGAAAGAGGGTCACTATTTACGCAGTTACTGAGACACAGAGAGAGAGAGACTGAGAAAAAATGAGTATGTGAGAGGGACAGTTTAAGAGTGTGAGATTCATTCAAATGGACCCATAATACACAGAGAGACAGAGGACTGAGTAATAAGAAAATATTACTTGAACTTCTTTCAAATGGAATGTGTGCATTAAAATATGGAAATGTTGTAAAAATAAGACACGCTTTACTTTGGACGATACACACATTTCTGCATTTAGAGACACACAAAGCCAACAACTAACAACTACAGTCTTATATAACATCAAAATATCTTTAATCATCCCCAAAACCAAATATGTAAGACCTTTCAGCACAATTTAAACGGAAAAATTGCATATGAAACGCAAACGTTTAATGAAAGAGGAACAATGGAAGGGTAATAAAAATATAAGACGTATGTTTACAGCAGATGTTGCACTAAATATAAAGTATAACATTACAACATATGAAACGTCTAACATCCTGCCACAAGCGACACATTAAACGACGAAACCGTCCTATCCTTTATTATTCATAACGCCAGCATTTCCCAAAACACACAAAACATGAACTAATACATTTCTTCAATCTACTTAAACTATCACTGTTGTAAACATAAAACATCAGTCTCTTAATAAATAACAGATTCGTTTTCTACCCATTTCGTCGTTTTGAGTCATTTAGCCTCCGTCGAGACACCGAGGACCGAGCAGATGTTCACAAGCACGAACGGCGCACGAGGATCCGCGTCCGCTTCGTTCATTGCGTTCAATTCTTCTGAATGATCCTTCATTGAGCTGCTGTCACGTCTGCGAATGTCTGAGTTCAGGACGCGAGCAGCTCAGCACTTTAATCTACATTATTTACGGATCTTGCCGCTATCTAGCGACTAAGCCGGAATTTAGTTCATTAGAAATGCATGACACCCCAACTGCCCGAAAATGCAGGTAAACGTAACCATTTCTGTACATTTTATTAGATGTAAGTGGACTAAATTTGATTTGCAATAAAAATGTTTTTCACTGAAAATGGTGAACACTAATGGACGTTGTGGATATTGGTTGAATATCCTTAAATCTCTGCATCTCAGAGGCGTGTTCCGTGTCTTATGATCTGTTAGTGTGCTTGCAGGAGCTGGGAAAGAGCTGGATAGAGCGGAGCAGGAAACAAACGTACCCAGGCAAACACTAACCATCATTAATTCAATTCAATTCAACTGCTGCAATTTCTGATCGTTTTTAAAAGTCATTAGCAATCTTTGCATCACACAGATCAGCAGTTCAGCAAATATGAATATAAATTAATATAAATGTGAAGCACTGGTACAATTATAATACTTGCCGATTCATACAGTATTACGTGGGTGTGGGGTGAGAGCTTCATGATGTCACTGTCCCAACACTGAAAGAGAATCTGGTCATCCAGTCCTGCAGGGCAACTCAATCCATGACCTCACTAACATGAGCAGCATTCACACTGACATCAGACACAACAGCGCCGGTGTCCATGACACAGCAGCACATCAGTTCAGCATCATGAGACAACAACTCTCTCAACTACAACCACTTTCCTGATGTATCAATCATCATGATTGTCTACCAATTATTCACACTGATTCCAGCCAGTGCAGGAAATCCCTGACAAATGCTGTTCATGTCTGATCCTAAACAGTTCTATTAACCTACAGCACGCATCCAGGATAAAAAACATACAGATTAAGTTGGTCTGATAATTACTGTATATAGAAAACAGCTTTCGGTTAAAATTCATGGTTAATTCACCTGCATCAGATCTTTGATAAAAGTCTTTAAACCTCAAAAGATTTTGCTCAGCTTGTGAACTACTTAGTGTTTATCACAGTGTCATCTCAGCAGAAGCATGTACACTTTTCCTGCCACCACACCCGTTTAAACACTTTGCGTTCGGCACACTGTTTATTATTCATGAGCTGTGAATAGTGAATTAGTCACTGATTAACAATTGACCAACAGTAAAGTTATTTTCCACAATCATCAACTCATTGGAGGGGTGAGAACACAGGTGGCAGACAGCAGAAGATGTAAATAATCTTTGTACACAGACAGTCTGGGTGAAGTGCTGTAGTGTGTGTTATCTACACAACAAATAATGCTCAGTTTTTCTTTCACAGCGCCTGAAATAAAACTGCAGTTGATGAAATAAATCAAAATGATGTCACAGTCTCGGGTTAGTGAACACTTGACCTGTATCATATTCAGTTATGTTTTCAGTGTCACTAATAAAATCAGTGGCTATAAACTGTAAATTCTATTAATGGGTAAAGCTGTTAAAAACAAACAAATCAGCTAAAATATAAAATCAGCTAAAATATAAAATTAGCTAAAATATAAAATATTTTTCACAGACACTGACATCTTTAGAAATATACCAAGAACCAATAACAATTCTTTATTTGGGACTTTTGTTAACAATTATACATTTATTTAAAATTATGATTTGTGAAATGTTTAATTAAATGTTTTCTTTTCGTTTATTACCCTTATTTAGTATTTTTATTTATTAAATTATATGGACATTAAAGCCTAAAATAAGCATGAATTCATGTTTTTTTCTTTCTTTTAGTTTTGTGGTGAATTAAATATGACCTAGATGTATCTGACAGGCTTTGTAGTGCTGATCAGAACAATAAATGTTGATCATTAACTGTAAGACAGAAATACGTCAGCCGCAGATGACAATAAAGTCTGCTCAGAACTCTAGACCCGGGCTTAATCGACGACCCACAAGCTATTCAGGCTATTTGTTCTGGCCCTTAAATTAGCTTAGTATTGAAATGACATATCTAAAAATAATTTTGTTTAGTCGCTACCAACATATACACCTGATTTCACTGCTCCTGACAAATCTAAGAAATGTTATTTCTCTCATTAGCTAAGCAGCCTAAATGTTTATTATTTTTCAAATGGAGAACTTTTTTGTTAAGTTCACTTAAGTATTAATGAGTATTAATGAATACTAATTAATTATGTATTAATAAATTAAGTACAGTTTAATGAGTTCAATTTTAAATAAGTTTAAATGTGTAAAACAAGCCTGTTATGCAATTTCAAAATACAACTAAATTTAAATATTGTATGTTTGTTGAAAAATTCCACTGTTCAGTGCACTGATGTTGTTATGCAACTTTTGAAATACAATAGGAGCATGTTTAAATGTACAAAAAGATTACTTGGGACATATAGGGACCTATATTGTTGTTGTGTCATCACATATTTTGCATTCACTCATTTAGGATGCTTTTCATGAACTGCCCCCCATGACAAGCTAATTGAAATAGCATTTCTCTAGACTGTACAGCAAGACACTAGACACTGTTAGGGCTGAATCACTCTGTCAAACACTATAGGTTACACTGCCCACTAGTGTTATAACGTTGTACCTTTTAAATAATGATAAATGAAAGTTTTTGTAATAATAATTTATATATAATAATATAATAATTATATTTTATAATAATTAATAATATATATCACCACAACTATTGTCTGGTAGTTACTCATATTTTACCTGTTTAAAAACTATTAAACCTAATTAAAAACATATTTTAGCATGTCTTTTTAGCCCTAAGTTTGTATTGATGTTATGATAATATTATGACATCAGTAGATACACAGTTGATGTTAGTTTTAAAAATTAACATTTTTAATCAAATAAAATGCCAAATTCACAAGTGAATTCTCATTATCTATATATAATTATCTATATCTAATTCATTATCTATATTTATTCTTCTTAATAAATTCTCATAGCTAGCGTAAGTTTGAGATATCTGTGCATCATTTTGCCTAACAGTGAACAAAGTGCTGAGTTGAAAATGTAATGTTTGCCTTAAACAAAAACTACAAAATTAATCCACAGCTGCAAGATGCAATAATGTGAGACATGAAACACAGACACAGACAGGGTCAAATTGACAGAATCTTTATACAACTGACGGAAAATCTACTGACACAAACAGACTCACACACAGTGATACAGACACACAGAGACTGACAGATTGACACAGACAGACTAATGATTGTCTACAAACTCTATGGTGAGAGACACAAGCCAGACATACTTTGTTGGACCGGAGAGATACGCGTCCTCCGCAGCGCGCACAGAACTTAGTTTGGCAATAAGAACAGACGTGGCCACAGCCATCGGCAAACTTGGTTTTGTGGCAGATTCCACAGGTGGGCGAGTCACTCTTCTGCTCAGCATTCCTCTGGGCCTCCTCACCGATCTTCTTCACCTGGTCCTTATACATCTCAAACTGCTGGTGCAGCTTCCTGTGTGGAGGAGAAAAGAAGTTTTAGGGCTTGTTACATTAATTTTAGTCATTGTTTATGTTTGAGGTAGACAGCAGGGATTAAAGGACTGCATGTGGATCAGAGTTTGTGTAGTTAAAATAATGTGCTTCATTAAATAATACATGCTACATGTTTTAATTTACGGTTTTTGCAGATAAAGGTAATAAATCAGGCTTGAAACTTGTTCTGTCAGTTCAAGAAGGTAAATTGTTCCACTGTTATACTGGGTTGCCTCATGTGACAACAACATCTAAATACTGTATCAGGTTCTGTTTCTAAAAAATGTGAGACATGTATGTATTTATATTGTTGAAATAAAAGGACATCAACAGTACAACCATATTCATGCAGTACAAACAGTGTTTTCCAATCTCTTAAAGCACTTCACAAGGAAATATGTCCAAAAAGTCCATCCAGGTTTAAGGCTGCACTATGTAAACTTGAATTCCTGTATTTAGTAATGAAAATTGTGTCTAAGACTCATAAGACACCAGACCGCTACAGTGTGCCAGTCTGATATTTGCCAGATCCAGGCCCTAATGCAGACTCAATCAATAACCTATCCAGAGGAAACACTCACTCCTCAGTTGTTTATTGATCCAGGAGGCACCTCCCAATGTTTTTATTCATATGGAGAGTGAAGTATATGACAGGCAGACTTTCATGAGCCACAGATCATGAAATTCACTCCAGCAAAATCAATGCTGTCCCCTCTGAAACTATTTGACTAGATTTCACTGCATGAGTGCAAGAATATCAGCTGGCATCAGTCATCTGTGTGTAAAGATGTGAATGCTGAGATGACATACAGCATGCTTGACTAAAGAAAGGGTTTATGACATATCTTCAGTGCACTGCTTTCATGTACTTTCATGTATTGTGGAGAAAAGTGCTAACAATGCAAAGGTCACAGGTTTTCAGGTACTACCTCTGCTTATGTTACACAGCATAACACAGGGAAGCATTTATTGGTTAAATTTCATGAAGACATGAGATACATTTTGCATAAAAATACTAAACTTAGAACAGATACACTAATGAAATATTACTCCAGTAAAATTATAAGTACCCCCTTTTTTATACCCCTTTTTATCTTCTGCAGGCATAAACTGAAGCCCTTTACTGTACTTACGCCTTTGGCTCCTCCTCACTGGGGGACTTTGACTGGGGCTGGAGAACATTACTAACCAACTCAGTGATTCCACTGAATGGATTCCACCTGTTCAGACAAGCACAGTAACATCAAGAACTGAGGGAATTATTTCCCCTCCAGTGTATCACCTACATTGGGACAACACTATACTGTACTGTAGCTTGATTGTAGCTTGAAATATTGAAAATATTTGCTGGTGCTGTAATGCATGATTACGAAGTGGAAAAGAACCAAACATAAGTGCAAATACGTTTTAAGAACTGCAGTGAGGGCCAAAATTTACAACATATATCTGAACCTGTTTCAAACACAAGTATATCATATAACTTTAAAATTCTTGAAATATAATGCAAATATAAAGTCATTTGAATTTTGCAAAAAGGTCATATGCAAAAGTGGTTTGTGGTTCTAGCAAAGTTTTAATGATCATCCACATTTTTCATTCTCTATACATAAACATTTCTTACATAAAAGCTGCATTCATTGTCTGGTTGTATTTATAATGAGACTGAGAAATAATTATATATGGTCATTAAACCACTGCTGAAATCGTCTATAGGTTACTTATGTAACCCTGGTTTTCTGAACTAACGAGGCACTGTGTCAAAACGCTATGGGACACCTTTAGCGTGTGTGTAATCAGTCCAATAGGAAAACGAGACGTCACGGCTGGGGTGACGTAACAACCAGGAAGCTTACACCGGCAGTGTACGCAGGGATGGTGGAAATATGGCCTTGAGACGCAATGTCTCTTTCCCTCAGGGTTACATATGTAACGTAGAGTGGCCAGGAGGAAGTGTTTCAAAGCAATAAACATGGCCAGCATCTCCAGGAAGTTTATGTGCCATGTGAGATGGCAACCGCCTCACAGACTGAAGATGGCCAAAAATTGCCAGAGCAGTATCCATACACTTGGGTGAAAGTGTGGGGTGAGAGTGCAAGGCCAAACAGAAGAACCCAAGCTTACTGGTAAGCTTTGCCCTGAAAACAAACCTCAGAAACTTCCTGTGATGGGGAAGGTTCTTTTCCCTTCAGGAGTCGCCACAGCGAATCATCACTCTCCACCTTTCTCTATCTTCTACATTCTTAAAACTCTGCACCCACTAGCTTCATATCCTCATTTATTACCTCCATGTACGTCCTCTTTGCCTCCTGCCTGGCTCCATGTCCAACATTCTCTTATCAATATACTCTCCCTCCTCAAAACATGTCCAAACCATCTTAATCTGACCTCCTTAACTTTGCCCCCCAAACATCCACCATGAGCTGTTCCCCTAATGTTCCTACTCCTGTTCAACCTTGTCACTTCCAAAGAGAACCCTAACTTCTTCAGCTCTGCTACCTCTAACTTTGACTCCTGTCTCTTCCTCAGTCTCTAAACCGTACAGCATCGCTGGTCTTACCATTGTCTTGAACACCTCTTCTTTTATTCTCAATGATATTTTTCTATCACACAGAACTCCTGAGACTTTTATCCACCTATTCTAACCTGCCTGCACTCACTTCTTCACTCACTTCTGCCTGCACTTGGAGATATTAAAGTATGGATCTTTTTGATTTATTGTGACAACCAGTCCTCTGACCTGATGTGCCCTGAAATTGTGGGGCACCGATTGTGCCCTGAAACACCAAAGGAGGCAGGGTTGACAGAACAATCTCCTGAGGGCACTGAGGAGAGACGGGTACCGTATGATGCGGTGCAAACCGCTCTTCCCCAGAGGGGGCTGCCCTTAGTAGTCCTTACGCACAACTGGAGCGGTGAGGAAGGAATTGCTAAACCTGCTCCTTCAGCAGGTTGGCTTGGTCTGCCTGCAGCACCACTATGGTGTGTAAGCAAGCACCAGCCTTACTTGCTGCCGTGTACCCCTTGCCCACCAATGCTGAGGTGGTCCACATCAGATTGGAGGGCAATGCTGGAGCCTTCAAAGATAATGCCACACTGAGGGACAGAGAGCTTGCTAGTGTCGACTCAACCTTAGGCATCGCCCTGAACATGTGATTATACAGCCCCGCCACCATTTTGACACATCAGTGTGGAGATCAGGGAAGAACAGATGGCTCCTGCTTGGAGGTAGTGTCTGACTACGTAAAAAACTTTATCCAATTTACTTTCAAGTAAATAAGACAAAATGCAATGTAGCAATGGATATTCAATTTAGCCACAGCAAGAGTGACTACCTCAAAAGCTCCTCATACTGGAGGAACTGAGAGCCTTCCACATCCACTTCATTGGTGGATGAGAGGCAGATAGTCGAGCCCTATCCCTGGAAGTTAGAAACCACAGAGTGGGTTTCTGAACCCAGAGAGAAAGCAGAGGGTCTGGCAAGTGAGGAAAGAGATAGAGACTCGCCCATCTCTATTCCCTTCACCAGATCCATCTGCGATCCCCATGAGCGCTGTGAGGAACACTCATGAATGCCTCCTCTTGCAAAGAAAGCCTTCTGGGAATGTAGCGTATGCATCGAAAACCACTCGCATTGGGGGCAGCTAAGTGTGCTTCACTCTTAAACAAACAACATACAAACAGTGTGTCTCCCTACCCATAATATAATGTAGGCAGGGAGTAACATTTCATGGCCTGAAATGTTGCCTGCTCTCGCCCCCTTTGTTAGATTTAACTTTTGCTTTTGCCATTTTCTTGTGACAAACAACAATAAATAAGACTGACACACATAGAGCACCTCACAGAATGACAGAAGCTGCCGGTGTATTCACCACACATGCTTTTAAGCTTCCTGGTTGTTACGTTACCTTGTCTGTGACATCTTGTTTTCCTGTTGGACTGCTTACACGCGTGATTCAGAGCGTCCTTACACTGAAGGCGTTCCCAAAGCATTTCGATGCAGCTTGAGCTCCTGAAGGGGAACTAATGGTGGCCAAAGACCTTTGCAGGTACTTTTTTTATTCTACTTTCAGAATAATTTTACAATGTCTGTTTGTCGGTGACACTCTCCATTTGCTAGACATCTTCCAGCATCTTTGTTCAACACGGTTTACAAAATAAGCCAAACAGGTTGAGAACAACATGAGAGTATGTAACCTGTCAGCATTTTCATTTTTGGATGCACTACTCCTTTAAAATAAACAGGAATCGCTCAGAAAAGTGGAAAATTGTGTTTTATATAACATAAACAATAGCAGTCCACAAATCTACAGGCTGAGAATATTCTATTCTCAAAATATTACCATATTTTACTTAAGGAAAAATATTGAAATATAGGAAAGTAACCGATACTGTTCTTTATATACATGCCCTTCATTTGTGATTTATAAGTGACTAAAGAGACATCAGAGAAAAGATACACTGAACAAAGAAGCCGCAATATGAAAGGAGTGAAACACAGGTACAGTGGTATGGTGTTACTGGAGCGCTGTGGGGTAGCACACTGACCAACTGAGTTTTTGAAATGTAAATTTGGGTCACTACAGCAACACAGATAAAGCCCAGAGCCTAGAAACATTAACATTTTAAACAGAAAAGCACCACATTACAAGGAATAGAGAGCTTTAAACATCAAAATGAGTTTTCTAACTACAGAACAGCACCAGGGAACTAATCGTAGCCCAGCTGATGTGTACAGCAGAAAGAGTGGAAACTGTAAAGCTCTTTTGTGTTTGTGTACTTACTGAGATAGCTGAGGCTTTGTTTCCTCCTTAGAGGGTTCCCTAAAAACATGTGTAACAGTAAACACAGAAGGCAAAACAAACCAATTAAAAACAAATCATAAACAAACACAAAAGGCAAAACAAATTAAAAAGTAAAAAATATTAAGTAAAATAGTGCAAATTAGGCATTTATAACTAAAGAAAATTCTGTAAGAAAATTGTAAAGAAAATGTGTTATGACAAAAGACCCAAATAATATTACAATCATGCAATGGAAAATATTAAATAATAAATTTACATAAAATAGGAACATTTAAATGTTTGTTTTTGCCTTATCTGTGACCTTCAGGAATGTATGTTTCAACCTAAAATCATTATGTGTAAAATCCCATAAATTTTAGTAAAGAAAGCACATTTAAATTTACTGGTCAATTAATATATGAAACTCTAGTTTTAGTTACACAGACCCCATACCTACACATAATCTGCTTACATTAATGTTTACCTGCTTACATGCTCTAATGTTTAATGTTTGAATGTAACACAACAGGAAGATGGACTATTTCTGGCAGTGTATTGAGAGACGCAAGACCCAACACTCTGGATGAGCTTAAGGCCGCTATCGAAGCATCCTGGGCCTCCATAACACCTCAGCAGTGCCACAGGCTGATTGCCTCCATGCCACGCCGCATTGAAGCAGTCATTTCTGCAAAAGGATTCCCGAACAAGTATTGAGTGCATAACTGAACATAATTATTTGAAGGTTGACTTTTTTGTATTAAAACCATTTTTCTTTTATTGGTCGGATGAAATATGCTAATTTTTTGAGGACCTGTACCAGTATATACCATATACCTGCCTAAACTAAACATAAACTAATGCACTATATAGACATGGCTTAGATATATTTGATCATTTCTAGCGACCAAAATGTCACGAAGACTTCTGAGGCTCTTTTGATTGTTGCCAGGAAACACACACCTAAAAAACACTTAAGCAAGCACCAAAAACTATGACATCATAACAGCAAGTTTGTTAGAATGCAGTAAAACTATACAAAAACAGACATATCTAAAATGTTATATTTATATAAGACATTAACTGTACCATAAGAGGTACTGTAATGTTGTTGTTTAAACTATAGTTTAAACATAGATTATAGCTAATAATCTATATTTTAAATAGATTATTAGCATACTTTACAGTACAGTCGGGTTACAGTAGGTGCAGTTCAGAACAGTAGCTTTTTAAGGCACAGCCCATAAGCAGTTACTATAGTTACTATAAGTGTTAATCAGGTTACACAACATTGACAGCCACCAGACAGGATTCAGTGTTGAGACCAAGTGAACATTTCAGTTGCTAATTTAGTTGATTTAGTAGCTAAATCCTCACAAACAGTTTTTTTTTCTTTAACTTTGAGAATTAAACATTCTCGGTTTAACACAGATTACTATATATATCAAATTTTATATATATGAAATTTGCATGAAGTGTTTGGAAGCTATTACATAGCTAAAAATGTTTTACATCAATATTTACTCAACACAGTATATATATATATATAACCATATAGCCATATGCGAGGCAGAATGCAATATGTAAACATGTTTATATTACACAGTTTGGTAGGTCATCTGGGTATTCCATTGCATACTAAAAATCTGCACATTATGTACATACATACTATATATTTGTGTGCAATTCCAAGAAAAGCATGTTTTATGGAACTCTGTGTATAGGTCAAAGGGCAGTACAGTCTACTGCGGCGTGAGGGTAAAAACCATGTGCTTACTTGGTCAGACAAACACTGTGGCTCTCAGACAGCGTAAAGAGATTATAACCTGTGATCAACCAATCAGCATCAGCTATTTTAAAAGCCGGACACTGCGTGCTAATACAGCTCAGGTGCAGAAAACAACTGGGTTCCACACTACACACCACAACATTGCAGCCCTTGTGTTGGGAGTGCCTTATAATGTTGTTTGGCTGGCCAGATTATTATATTTTGGAACAGAGCTGAACTCACTTCTACAGGCAAAAACACATCCACTCAGATGGTGAATGGTGCTTGTTTTCTGGATAAATGTAAAGAAAAGCAAGAGCAGCTGACGAAAGCCAGGCAGCCAATCACAGAGCAGCAGGATGAAATAACACTTAATGACATCATGAGGAAATTCCTCATTCTAAAATGCAGCTGTATGTGATGTCACACGCACTCAGCATGCTAGCAGCAGATGCTTTTTCCAAAGCACATTTCTGTACACTAATTGGCAGAACTCTCCCACTGGAGTATCCTGGGGTTAAGTGTCTTCCCCAGGGACACAACAGTGATGGTGTTTTCACAGTACTTCAGCTAATAAGTGGCTTTTCCTGTCAACAAACCAAAATCTTAATACGCAGATCAAAGAAAAATATCATAAAGAAGTATCAAAACACTGGACTCCCAGGAACAACTGCACAAGTACAGCACATGCAGAAGTTTGACATCAATGTTTGTGGTTTTCTGTACAAACACTTTTGTATCATGCAAAAAACAGAAACCCACACTACACTGCACACTACACTACAATGCACACCAAACACTACAATGCTCACAACTTTACAATGCACACCAAACACTATAATGCCTTTTGTACAACAACAGCCACCTCAGACGTAAGTGTAACAAGATGTACAACAGATAAAAATAAACCCACATAGCAAATACTTGT
Source organism: Yasuhikotakia modesta (assembly GCA_036877545.1). Lineage (NCBI taxonomy): Eukaryota > Metazoa > Chordata > Actinopteri > Cypriniformes > Botiidae > Yasuhikotakia > Yasuhikotakia modesta. The sequence continues at coordinate 13,033 of JBAJNP010011025.1, forward strand.
AACAGTTGGTCTGTAATTATCTGATTAACTAAATGGACTTAACCATTAGTTAAATGACAGCAAAACACAAAAAACCTGAATGTATTTGCATGGAGGCACATGTGTCTCTTAATTTGCAGTGTTGTTTCGGCATATTATGACAAAAATACTGTTCTGTGGTTCTGTCACAGTAATATTCGGTGTATAGTTCAAATTAAGTTTCAATTTTGAAGTTTCAATGTGTTTAATGTGCTCAGACTCTGTAAGTAACTCTGTAAGGTATTTATAGGCTGATTTAAACACTGTGATGTAATCAACATACTGTACTCAGCCAATGGCGTGAGTCTGAATTACAACAACTGAGTGAAATATCTGCTTGTTGGATCAACAAAACAGAAGCATTGTTGTTAAGTGTGTTTAAAAACAGTTGTTATAGTAATTCTGTGCTGACACCAGTGGTTCAGAAATAATAAATGTGACTGTGGAAAAATAAAAAACTCTGCTAAACTCTCCATAAAACTTATTAAAGAAAGTGAGAAAGTTCAGTTGCAGATTATGGGTGGAGAAAGGGGAGGTCTGTTTTATATTCACTTAACTCACCAAAAGTCCATACTACCCTGTTCTGTTCACACCCCTGTGTACCGTCATTAATGAATGTAAATGTTATATTTAAACATTGTTGTTTCTTTGCATTGTACGTTTACAGTAGTACCGTTGAATACAACGTGTTTGTATATTTCCCTATGTTTATGTTTCCCTAACCTTCTTTGTGGATTGTAATGTTAGTTAGAAGCACATCTGCAGTGTGTACAGCAGAAACAGTCAGTTTTAACTGGTTTTGCTTCAGAGGTTATTGATGTAAATCAGGGGGTTATAAAGAGGGGGCGTGTCCCCCCAGGGAGGTGCCAGAGTGTGCCACAGGAGACACACATAAGGGTTAAAAAATAGTCTCTCCTCAGCAGGGAAACAACAAAAAACCATGTTTGTTCCCACAGCAGCAGACTGTGGTTGTCAGTCCTATGTTTTAGTTATTAATTTGGATATATACAACTGCATATAACTAAAGTCACTGTTGTTGTAGGACTCACAACTGCACTTTCAGCAAAGAAAAGAGTGGAAAAATTGTTCTGTTATGTTATGCACAGTCAATTCTCTGACACCAAACAGATGCACACTGCTCATTAGTGTGGGGATATAGACATATTCATTATCAATGGGCATGTTAACATCTAAGCTTTGTTTAAAGCTCTTTGTTTACAGTTTTTTCCACACTGATGAGTTTGACTGGGGTGGACAGGACATTATGTTCTGTTCTTTTAAACTCTAAAAACTCTGTTTATGTTCCATATTTTCAAAGGTTTTAGGTAATTCATAAATGATAAGAGTAAACAATCTGACAATTGCTGGTGTTATGTGAAGTTGTTCTACCCTGTCGGATTGTGTATGTTTGCTCAAAAGGGAGGCCCACTGTCTTTGCCTTTGAAAGCCACTGATGTGAATAAATAAAAAACACCTAAAAATGTTTTCTGACTGTTAAATCAAAGCTTTTTAACAACATCACACATCATTTTAGGGATGTTTAAGTATCAGGTCCACAATTCAGCCTTTTTGGCTTTACTGAGCTATGTATTTTTACATTTACATTGTAACAGTATGTAAAAGACAAGGTGGCTAATAGGCTGTTCTAAGTGGTTATTAGCATGTTGCTAAGTGTTGGTTGCTGGAACATCCTGATAAATATATGAACTCAGATAACATCAAATTTAAAATCAAATATCAGACTTACAGAAAACATGCTTTTACCTGACTGGGGAAAGTGAGTAATCACAGATTTCAATGTACAGGATGAAACTGGCCTATAAACAGAGCAGAGTGGCTACACTGGCACACAATCAGAAGATCAGTCAGTTCACATACCCAGGAACTTGGAGCCAACTCTAGCAAGTAATATGTATATTCTTGCTCTAATTCATAAGGAAACGACTGTATAAATAGATAGATAGATGGATAAATAGAATAGATGGATAAGTAGAACAGGGCAGGAAGTGTCTCAGAGATTGCTGTATTTGCTATACCCAGTGTTTTAAACATCGATAAAAGCCTGCATTCTTATGTATGATAGCAACAGCATTCAAGTCCAATGACAAAGCAAAGTAAGCTCTGTGTATGTACAGGGGGAGTGTATGTTAAGTGCTGTAAACAGCCAGCATTTCTATAGCCATTTTAATAAGCGCTTTTCAGTTTACTTAACTAGTTCTGCAGTGTAACATTTTATTGACAATTATTCTAGGCAGAATTAAATACTATATAAATGTGTGATTAAATTTGTTTGATGTGGTTTTTAGTATCGAAACGTTTAGTGTATAACTTTAAATAAATAGCATTTCAAACAGCAGGACATTGACACTGCTTTGCACCTCATGTCAATTTCCGTACATA
>JBAJNP010011026.1:0-15450 GCA_036877545.1 Yasuhikotakia modesta
GTGTATTACAGTATGTATATTACTACTATCTGTTATGCTGTTAGACTGCATGCTACATGCTACATCACATTTGTTTATCCACTGTTAATGCAATTCCTGTGTTGTATGAACTTTCCTATAGCTCAACTGGTAGAGTGTTGCGCTGGCAGCGCAAAGGTTGTGGGTTCAATCCAGGGAACACAAGTACTGATAAAAAAAAAAAGCTTTTTATTTAGTCATTTAAATGGCCTAGCATCAACACTTCACCAAAAAATATGAAAATCACATTGGTATTATTATGGTCTGTGAAGTTTGTGTCAATCGTACATGTAATGGTCCAGGTTTTGTTCCAAGCGTTTGATGTAATGACAGCAGAGCGCTTTATTTTTACACATTAGCCGAGGGGATAATTGTTAATGTTGTCTTAGAAATAGATAGTTGAAAGGTCTTTGAACGCATTGAATAAGCACATTGGGTTTTTTGTCTGGCTGTCTTTGCTCGTTTTTAAGCTGAATTACCCAATGACACGGAAACAAAAAACGTGTGTAAGAGGGTAAAAAAGAAGATGTTTCCCGTAACACTTTGCTTTGTCCTTTTGATCCGAAATGTAACGTTGGGAATGTCTACTGTACGACACCCACAACTGCGCTTCTTATTGGTGCCAAATCTACCACCATCTTCATCTTGCAAATATTTGTCAGCAGTTCTGTGTAAGACACATGTAGAGATGGGTTTATTTAAAGATTTGATTACACAAATATTGTTAAAGAAAATGTCAATGAAATACAGAATTTTTGGCTTGTGACACGCAGAAAAAAACTTTTTATACTATAGAAATTTTTATACTGTTACTGAATGTTAAAACTGTAGTTAAAAGTGTTCCTGTAGCTCAGCTGTAGCAAAGGTTGTGGGTCCGTACTTATAAAGGTACCACAAAGTACTTAAAAAAATGTATGCCTTAAATTCACTGTAAGTCACTTTAGATAAAGGTGTGTGCTAAATAAATAAATGTAAACTGTCTCTCCAAATGTAACAAGTAAGAATAATTTGACCGAAATAAATCCAGGTAGAATTTACAGTCCTGTTCATAGATGGATATCTAGTTGCTACAAAGTCCCTTGAGCAAAACTCAAACATCTAACGCCACTAAAACTCTGGCAACTTCTCAAATCGGTCTTTGTATCAAACCAATACCTTGAAAACAGGATGTTTCCAGGCAGACTTCGTTACGTAATGCCAACCAATCAGAACAGAGCGTCTGACTTTCCGCTAGCGTTAGCCAGCTTTGTGTGCGGCGTGTACGAGACGGGCAGCGAGTGGACTGTGGGTGGTTGTGGGCGGCCTGTCTGAGACTAGCTTTCAGCAGACTTGGCTTAACGTTGTTCTAGAAGTTTCTTCTTGACCTACAAAAGGCTGGAGAATTAGGCTTCAGTTCACTGCATTCACACTCTGGCTTCACAAATTAGTTTGACACACTGAGGTTTTTACATTTTAAATATGCAACGTTGTGAGAACCCATTATAGCTCAGTTCTCACAGATGTTTGAGTTGTGGTCCATTTCGAAGCATGTTTCAGATGCAAGAATCTCTGTGAAACTAGGACATGGGTTGCATATGGTTGGTGCAGATTGCGTCCAAGATGCAGTTCCATCCAAGCCCACCGGCGACCTTTCTAACAAGACTTTGAACTGGTGGGACATTAAAGTTTAAACACGCTGAGAATATCTGTAACTACACACTTGCCAGAGTGCTGCTGAAACATTTGTTTGAAAGCTACATGAACTCTTTGTCACAGTACTAATGTCACTTACGGCTGAACCATGAAAAGACTTGCTTATAATGCTTTGCCATGCTCCTTTTTTACATGCAGGAACTGTCTGACAACAAAAGCTACTGAAATTGTTGATGGTTATCAACAATTTCATATCATGCATTTTGAATTTTTCAACCAGGACATCGACTGACCTGCCCAAATGTTGCTTTATTCATTATTTCATCTGGAAAACTGTGCAAGGGTTTGTTGAAATTCCTAATGGACTGAATACATTTATGAACTAGGAACATTATACAGTTGATGTAGTTTATACATCACAGTATAATATACAGTATAATGTATGACATCATTTTGAAACCATTTTCATGTGTCTTTAGAAAACCTTTCCTGTCATAATCCCAAAATAACATTTTCCGTGTGTTTCTCCATATTTTCCAAAGCTGTACATCCAAACCACCACGTTGACCGTCTCCATGAATCTGAGCGCGTCAGTGGCACTCGGAATGCTGTACATGCCGAAGGTCTACGTCATCATCTTCCACCCGGAGCTCAACGTGCAGAAGCGGAAGAGGAGCTTCAAAGCCGTGGTGACGGCGGCCACCATGTCCTCACGTCTGTCGCACAAGCCCAGTGACCGACCCAACGGCGAGGCCAAAACCGAACTGTGTGAAAACGTGGATCCCAACAGTAAGCGACACATTTACTGTACATTTGCTCATGATGAATTCAAGCCTCTTTATTTCCAGTCTTTAAGTTTTTTATATTTAATTTTTATTTATATTATATTGTTATATTTTATATATTATTTTTATCTTTAACTTTATTTAGTTAAAGCTACAGCCCAGTAACTTTTGCCTCTACATCGCCATCTCTGTTTGAAACGTACAATTGCAAGTTTGCTAAGTCATTTTCTGTGAATACGTTTAAATTTACATCGACTGCTTGCAGACTACAGCTTTCATTTAACTTGTTTAAGAATCTGATTCGTGAAACATTGTGAGGTATTTTATGATTTCATTAAAATCACTTTAAAATATGGACAGGAGGTTTTGAATCACATGAGCAGATGGAGCAGTTATCCAAATGTTATAATTTGCACATTATGTTTTGCATGTTTTTGTGCTGCTGACGTGACGCTGTTGTGTAAACGGCAGATGAATGTTGCTGTTTGAAACAACATTTATATGTGTGATTTTATTTAAAAACAGGATCTATACAAATATTTTATTGATTAAATATTATTATAAAATACAATATAGTTCATTAAAATAGCGCAAACATTACAAATGTCACTGTTACATATTTATACAATACAACACTTCCTCCAACCAGCTTTCATAAAGAAGAACTCGTATCCCAGAATGCAATGCTTGCCAGAACGTCACAATAAAGCTTTGGACTGTTGCTTGTTGCAGCATGACCTGGTGTCAGTTTATAATGAAATGAAGACGTCTGCTGAGAATGACCGCATTTCCTCTCACAAACACAAGATGGTGGACGGCACACCACAGTCTGAGCAAGCACAAAACTCTCAGGATTAGCATGCAGTCTCTGTCAAAGAAGAAAAGCCACTTCGTTTAAAGCGGCAATGCAATTTCAGCCTATTAAAAATGTACTTTTGGTGTTGTTTACTCAGGTCAAACTTTTAGCTCTGAATATAAAAATGACAATTTTGGGAAATTAAGATCATTTAGAAAACAAAGGCTTTTTTTCTGACAGTCGCAATGCGTTTCCAGAATTCACCTGCAATTTTAGATGTGCCATTGTTAGTCGACTAAAAACTTAAAGCAACTATAAATGGCATATTCAAACTCACAGTATTTCCACAGTGTGAGCTCACCTGGGTACAAAAAACACTCTCACATTTTACACCAGCTTGAAATGAAACTGTTGTTTTGAATTTCATGGCTTTTTGGCTGTTTGGACCAATCAGAAGCTTTGCTTTGCTTTTGTCGGACCAATCAGAAACAGTTCACCAAATACTGTTTTTTTTCCCAACAGGCTAATTCTCATAATTTATCAGGTAAGACCAAATTAATCTTTTGTTTTGACCTTGCTGGGTGTTTTAAGACTTGAGGAAAGGACAAGAAAGAAACTATTAATCTGTCTTTGGCGGCCATTATTTATAACTTCATGTTGCATTGGAATTTTATGTTAACAACATACAGTAACAGTCACAGTCCAATTATAACAGATTGTTTGGGCAAATAAAATGTTTTCATTTATTTAATGTGTTGTTTTGTTAAAAATTTCTGTGTGGTTTTTGTTAAAAATGAAAAAATCCATTTGAATTATGTAATATTTCCTACTAATATTCTTAAAAGTTGTAGGTAAGATAAAAGTATGTAGTTTTTATCTCTTATCAATGGTTTTAACAGATGGATTTGTGCCAAAATACCAGAATTTGTGAGAGTTTGCTTATCCCCACAGCTTTTAGTGTCACCAACAAACAACACTGTAAGTGTAAGTGTATTGTTTTCACTTTAAAAAAGTGGATAAACCTTTGTAATGCATGATTATATTATTTTAGATTGCGGTTATATTAGAGTTTTACAGTTTTATTATTTGCATTTAGCCTTTCTTTTTTACAGGAGTAGAACACGTTTAAACCTCATGTTTAAATTCTTCATTATAACAGCTTTACTGCACCAAACCTTCAATGGTGAAACTGGTCTTCATAAGGCGCACAGTATTCAAGCAGTAACTGAACGTTAGGAACTGAACCGAAATGTCAACGGTAATTTAAAGAAACGTGGAACAGCCCCGGTTTCCCGACGCAATTCCCACTGCACAATTCCCAGCGCTCCGACGTGATCCAGGACAGAAGGTCCCAAAAGAGCCGTGAACCATCTGTCAACCGTCCCTGAACACACTCTTCCTTTTTTCCTCCCTCTTTCTCCTCCTAAAACACTTTCACTCTCTAAATTATTTTCACTGCCGTGTATGTCTATGAATTCCCTGAACCTTGAAATATCTCGACTCTCAGGGGAATTTAGTCCCTAAAACTATTCAGTGCAGACAGCCACACAGCACCACATAATCATTGTCATCATTTCATTGGCTCATGCAAATTCGAGGCTATTTGGGATGCAAGTTTCCTCACCAAAGCTGAACCGCAGAGGAAGTTACTGCAAGAATGAGGCACCGGTTGCGACGTCAAGTACAACTTTGCATTTAGTTTGCAGCAAAACCGACCTACTGTACACATCCGTTCTGACACGGTGGTGATAACTCATCAGTCATATACAAAGAGGTTTTTTCGCATTGAAAATAAACAGAAAGCTGACACAACAAAGTCTGTGAGCTTGTTCAACACCACATTCAATTTCCTAATGAACCTCACAATGTTTCTGTTATAGATGCAGTTTATAGCATTTATGAGACGTGACGCTGATACCGATTTGCAGCAACAAAGTGCCCGTATCACTGAGTCTGTCACTGACTTACAGTCCACAATAATATATTTTACAGTCTGTTGTTTTTGCATTTTGTTTGCACCTTTTTTCACTACTTCTCAAAGTGGATAAAAACAATGAGGTAGATTTATTAGCATATTTAGCTGTATGTGTGTTTTCATATTGAGGTCAGTGCTTTCAGACTGACATTTAAGATTAATTTTACAGGGGCTACTGACTCTTAAAGGCCACATTGATCTCTGATAACCTTTACTTTAAATATTTAAACGTTCATTCACATGCAGAAGGTCTGTGGATAAATGTGATCGTTTGGAAACCATTTAGTTCTAAGGTTCTGCAATGAACAGAACCAACAGTCTAAGGCCAAACGCAGACTTTCAAATGAATTGAATAAATGCACAGAACTGTAGTCAGGCAAAACAAAACTTCACAAAGAGTGACTGTTTGGAGATTTTATACTGGTGGGTAAATGGGGTGCAGGTGTGTGTGTGATCAGTCCCAGGTATGTTGCATCATGGGAAATGTAGTTTGTAGTGAAGTGGTTAGAATTCTGGTCATGGTTCCCCCTGGTGCTGCGGAGGAGTCAGAGCAGGAACCTCCCTAGTAAAAATATTAGACAGAAATACAGTTTTAAAACTATTATTGTGATCTTTTGCTGTATGTGGTGAAAAAGTCTTTATTTAATTGTAAATTGTGAGGTACTTTAAACAAAAATACAATTTAACTTTGAAGTTAATGGACTTTTTTAACAGAAAACTGCCTCAAAATGTGTTTGTGTTGGTCTTTCTAAAAGTGAAAGTAAAAGAAATCTATATATTCTTGTTTGGTATGAAATGTTACACATAAATTTCTTATCTTTCATCTTTTTCTCTCAGGTCCAGCATCTAAGACAAAGTACGTGAGCTACAACGACCTTGTGATCTGAGACCTCCGGCAGAGGAAGAAACTGATCGATGGCGGTTCTTGGCTTCTCAGCTTTTGGCACAAAGTAAAAAAGTGGGAGGAAGAATTTTTGCATCCGTTCTGAGGGCCGGGACAGCAATGGGCCCTCGGCTAAACCAACGACAGAGGACATCATCTGATGTTCAACACCTGGAAATACATAAAACCAATCAAAACGTTTAAAAAACACGATGACTTGAAAAAGGACGGCAACGTGAACAAAGGAGAAAATACATGTTTTGTCGTTTTTCGTAATGAAAAAGTGAAGCATGGTGGCACAACAGATCTGCCGTTCAGCGCAGACCACGATGGACCACTTGCAAGGCATTAAAATCTAAAAATCTGTCACTTTATTCAGGGCATCATGTTGACAGAATGGCTTCGGAATGCCGGCCTCGGCCTTTTTCCTTGTCTTGACATGTACTTCCAAGCTGCAAGTTTTCCCGTGCAAATTTCTGTGGTTCTCTCTGCATTTGTTACTTTTGCTGTTGGATTTTTACATTTCAGTTGACAAATTTCATTTTTCCTCTTGGATGCACATTGTATTAAAGCCATATTCTTCTCAGTGAGATTTAATTCCTGGAATAACTTGGTTTCCATGTATTTTTACGCAATTCTGTTGGGTTCATTTCCGATTTCATACTCATTGTTGACAGTTTGCCTCAGTTCTCAACGTTTTCATAATGTTTCCAGTCAGTGTTTTTGGTGATTTGAGAGACGCCGCTGTGGTTTTGCAGTATTTAAACCCATGGTGTTTCAGAACTGACAGTGTTTGAGAACAGTAAGTGTTCATGTTGCGGTCGTCGATGCATGCTTGATACGTTCGGTGTTGAAGTAAATGTGTTTCGTCACAGTTCTCACAACTTTCATTGATTTCAATTTGTTATTTTTTTATCATATTTTTAATATTTTACAATTTGTTTGTTCACTCACTCGAGACAGAATATGGCTTTTATTGGTCCTGAAATTTCTACCTGCCCCAGAACTTAAAAAGATATGAATATATATTTAAAAAAAACACCAGAAAAAAGCATGTATGTTTTATACTGTTTGTACTGGATATATTATGTTCCTGACTGCTTATGTGCTGATATTGTGAAAGACTTTTATGTTTGGCCACTCATGCGATTATACTGTGGTGTTGTCCAAGAATGTACCAACATGAAATAAAACCATTTGGTTATTTTTTATTACTCATTATTATTATTATTATTTAATAATTTTTAATAATTATTATTAGCCTTTGATTTTCAAAAGGCTAAAGGAAAATGGCTTGGTCACCTTGAAACCCAGTTGATTTTATCTGCCAGTCAGGAAAAGTTGGGCAAATAAAATTAAGTTTTAAATGTTTTTACATTTTGATGAAAAAGTATAAAACTATAAACTTTATTATTAAAATATTTGGACTGACGTTTATATATGAATCTAGATTGAAGTAAATGTGGCATTTCATTCAAGTGTTTTATTTTTTTCACAGTTGTTTTCTCTGTTTTTGGAGCAGAAAATACGTACAGGCAGCTGGTTAAGATATAAGCATCGAAAATGTCTTTGAAGGATTAAAAAAAAGAAAACGAAAGTGTGATTGCATAAGCCTCGACTGCCATAATCCCATATGGGACGCCGAAGAACGCATTCCTGTAAAGTTCCTCTGTTCGAAGCGGTCTTCTGAATTATAAAACGGGATGAAAGCGGCGTCTGATTGGTGGTGCATTAGCGCAGAAGAATGTAAGATGACAGGCCTGCGCTGTCAGCAAAGACATTGTGCGTTTGAAGCTCAGTCCTTGATGAAGAACAGATACGTGTCTTTGAGAGAGTTGAAGTCTAGCGTGTAGCCGTCAGTGTTTACTGGTTTGTTGGCGTGAGGAGAAAAGTATTTGTGAGGTTTGCAAAACACGATTGTTTTGCCTCACGGCATGCAGCGGTTTGCAACAGTTTTTACGGTTGTGATACACAGCAGATATCACAGCTCAGCGTGAGACTGTTGCGCACTAGAGATCATTGACTTTCAGCATTAAGTCTGGTCCACATAGCAGCTACTTCTAGTTAGAAAACAACCATCGTGGAAAAGAACAGATTGTTTATCCAGAATGTAACATGGTCAGCACACAGTTTGTTTGGTCTGTACATCTTTTGGGGGCATGTATTTCTAAAATACGGAGCATTTTTGTAGCTCAACTCGTAGATTGACTTTCAGTTTGTCACCGTGAGGGATACGGCAAACGTGAAAATGATGATCGTTTCCACAAAAGGTCTGAAAGCAAAAACAAATACATCTATTCGTTTTTACCCCGCGTTGGACTCACGCTAAGCAAAATTGGGACCTAAAATGACAACGTTACCCACAAATAGAAACGTCCCATAACTGATGAGGACATTTCCTGAATCCATATTGAGAGACGACTCAAGACACATTGATCCATTTCTCCTGCATCTTAAGTAAGTATATGACATATATCTCGGGACTATCTCTGGAATTTCTGGCACTATTGTGAAGGCCGCATTCCAGAAAACGGGAAGAAATGTCACAGTGGCCCCTTGGCACGACTTTTTACAACCTCTGATGAAAACCTGATTATTGTGCCGTCTAAAATTGCCTTTTAACTATTAATTATGCTAATAAACCTCTCCTGTCAGAAGACAGGAACATTTAGTAAGGTCTCTTATTAAATCATATCAATTGGACGTCATTCATTTTTATAGCGTGCAAAGACGGACGCTGTTTTTTATGTCGTTTATTGTCACATACAGTCTATCCAAAATTATTTACACCCTTCGAAATTGAAAGTTTAAGGTCCTTGCTATTGTAATTGGACATGTTAATTGTTCATAAATAATGGCTCACAGTGTTGATAAAAATGTACAGTGGTTGTTGTCAGACTGCCATTGCGACAACCAGTAATTTATTCCTGAACCAATTTTTTAAAGAGACAACATAAAACAGCAGGACAGGATGTGACATGTTTGGATATATTATATTATCTTGGTTATAATATCTGTGTGGAAGACTAACAAACTCAACGTTTATTATTTAGCATAAACTTATACATACATTTTGACGTCAGTTCCAGTGATGTCATTAGTGATAAACCTGCATTAAATCATTGCTGTACATTTTAATGTATGTAAACATGTTTTGGACATAAAGGCTTATTCGCTACATCAAATCTACAAGTGCGTGTCACTTCTCGACAGTTTCCTTGTTCAAAGATCACCTGTGTGAAACCTGTGTGCGCTTTATGGGTGACTTAAACAAATACAATGAGGGAACAAAAATGCAGTGCTTGAAAACTCCATTAGAGACACGTGTCAGAGAGGGTTGCTGTTTAAAATGAAAGTTTAGAGGACAGTGGTGGTTTTTTTGCCTTATTCTCACACCAGTGAAGGTAGTTTCATCTGTCCTGGGGCAGAGGACAATCATTCACCCTTTTGACTTTGGGCTATAATTACCAGCGCTGTTTAGAGGGCTGCCAGTATTTTATTGTCCACCGTTACACAACAAGGGGACAGAACAACACAGTTTAATAAAGTTCTTTTGGCAGCTTGTCTTGCATTGATTTGACACTTTTATCCAAAACGACTTACGGTGAATTCAAGGTATACATTTTACCAGTATTCATGTTCCCTGGGTTTGAACCCACAACCTTTGCGCTGCTAACGCAACGCTCTACCGGTTGAGCTACAGGAACACTTAACCTTCTAAACATAATAGATACTGTTGATACTGTAAATAGATACTGTGTATTTTTCCAAAATTATACATTCTCTGTATTTGATTTAATGCATTAAATGCTTACAGAAATTTTACATTATATTTACTTCCAAACGTCATGTGACAACCTCACACGCCTCAGCTCAAATGCTAACAGCCCTTTGTCAATGACTTTACCTGTAAGTTGTGTGTAAGTTAATGTAATGTTATGTATTTTCAGCACCGGTAGACAGTTCAGGACAGCACTGACAGTTCTTCAATGCAATCTGACCTCATACCCTTGACATGTTTTGCTGTCTTCATAATATCGATTGAACCGCAGCCCTCCGCTCTGTAAACAACAACAAAGGGTTAGAGGGGCTGTACGTGGTTTCTCACAGCCAATCACAAGGGCTGTTTGCTTGTAGGTCAGTTTGCATATTTTTATCGGCATGTTGTAATGTTCAAATTAGCACAATAGCGAAACTGCTCACAGAACCTTTATTTCTATTGTTGCTGGTTAAACTAGTTAGTTGGTTAGTTGGTTTGACTCCAGCTTTTCCAGTGTTTCAAGAATTCACCAGACTGATCTTCTACCTGTGGAGATGAAGGCTTCTCTCAGTCTAGCAATGGCCTCAGTCTGGACTGAAGAAGCGAGCAAAACATCTGCTCTCAGGTCCCCCAGAAAACGCTGTACATGATGAAAAATGCAGGATTTGGATGGGAAATCTAGTGCTTAGATGGATTTAGAAACCAGACTAGACTATGAGTGTCAACAGTTTGTTAGACTTAAATAAATTAATGCTCCAATACTATTTTGTGTTACATAATTAATATAACTTATATTAATGTAACGTGTGTGTGTGTGTGACTGTCTGTGATTGTCTTTATCCACAGACAGTCAAAGAGGAAATTGGCTACGTTTGCACCATTAAGCTCCAGAACTGTGATAAAACTCTGCAATCATTGTTAAAAATACTAACCAGGCCTGAAGTAGAGCTCCAAAAATCTGCTCCACAACAACATCTCCACAAACCAGGACAAAGTCGACCACAGTCGGGTCTCTGTAGTTTTTATTTGTGTACCTGTTTCAATATTTGCAAAGATGGGTTATTTGTCAGCCAGGTTGGGTCCACCTACCCCACGGCATGTCCCCCCCCCCTCTCTCTCTCTCTCTCTCATTTTCTCTATTATCTATCTTTCCAGTATGTCCAGTTTAGCTCCAGAGAAACTAGCTGACCGTGTGTGTGGGTTTTGAAGATGAATTGTTAGCCACGCAGTCTTTAAATCACGGCTGTACACAAGCCTGTAGTTTAATCATATTTCACACTGATCTCACTTATCTCTGTCGCTTGTTATTTTACAGTGTNCATTCAAAACCCCCCAGTTTACTTCAGCATTAAATATTCAAAGAAGTCCTTTCAATATTTCAGCTGCTGACAAGAGAACGTATGATTGAGTTTTCAGACTTTTCTTTCATATTTTCCAGACACCGTTCTGTGTGCGTTTTGAGGGCCGTATTATTTTCTGTCTTGCTAAAACACAGAAGTTATTTATAGTCCGAGTTGCTGTAACAATGGTCAGATTTTTTGAGAATAAAAACTTCCAGCTGCAGTCCATAACTTTTTGAAGAAATAACTCTGATATTGAACAAGTTCAAAATAGATCAGTGTTCAATACATTACCCTGGTTTGCAATAGTAAGTTTCATTTCACATGTAATGTTAACATGCAATTTGATGTTTAAACAGAGATGGCGACAGAGAGGAAAAAATACAAATTGTTGCAACTGTAAGGTACAGCTTTAATCTAAAAGTTACATGTTTTCAGAAAACTTGAAAAAAAAGTTGAGATGTCCAATTTTTGATGCTTTTATAACAATTTGTCAGTTTTGGAGCATGACAGCTCCAGTCCCCATCCACTCTCATTTAATGGATAAAAGCAACGTAAGCATTCTTCAAAACTTCCATTTGTGTCTACAAAAGAAATAAACTCATAAAGGTTTGCAACAACATGGCGTCATTTTGGGCTGAACTGCCCCTTTAAACCTCTTTTTGACCCTGAAGTTAAAGAAATACAGAAATGCAAAGCAACAGAGAAAAGCTCTTCGTACATGAAACGTGTGTTTGTGAATTCAGCACTTTAGCTGAAGAGGGTACAGTTACATACCCATAGGTCACTGTAGACATTTCCGCTGTGAAAGCTACCAGAACGCATTAGCAATTTAAAACATGAGACAGTTTTTCACCGCAGATGTACACAGACACAAAAGCTATTACATTAACAGCCCCCTCTGTATTTTCTGTGTAGACAGGAGGCAGATTGCATATAGATATTGTGGAATAAATACATTTGAACGAATGACACAGCTGAGATGTGTTAGCTAAGAGGCTAACATTATTATGTGTTGAACTGCTGAAGGATTGTAACAGCTTACGTGAGGAAAGAACAAGGTGGAGAATGTTGATTTCAATGTTTGATTTAGCAAAATAAATGTATTAATAATCAACAGGTATTGTTTTCATTTTATTGAGATAATTTCAACGTTTTAAGTCATTGATGTTTAAACATTTCACTCAGCGTACAAGTTAGGAGGTAAAAATGAATGATAAACCTGTTGTAAATAAGAAATAGATGAATATGCAAATGTGTGAACTGAACAGCTGTGATTGGTTAATCTTTGATGGACAGATGGATGGGGTGGGAGACATTAAATGTCACAGAGACAAAGTTTTGATGTTTTAAAACACTGTTAAAAGTACACAAGCCTCACGGCGCCTGACAAACGATAAAGACAAGAAGATTTTTAAAAATGAAAGCAAAAGAGAGTGAAAAAGAATTGAGATTTTCTAAACAATACAGCATCATGCAAACACCTTATATTTACATTCAATTCAGTTTATGTCCAATATAAAAGAAGAAATACATTATTTTAATGGACTGTTCTGTGGCTTTAAAGTGGTTTCAAGGAATTATGTCCTAACACAAGCCAAAGGTGATATTATGGTCTGTTTTCACACAAAGCAACTACCTGGCAAATTTAGATGATTTGGAATATATCATCAGACTGTTTCGTGTTGTGCTCAAGCCAAATATAGCTCCTGTATTATATTATTACAAACATTGTGCACTTGAAGTCTTTTATGAAATCCGTCACTGTTGAGATGTTAGATGTCTAGCATGGCTGCAACCTGCTGTTACCACCAACCGTGGAGGTGTGTGGGTGTCGACAAGCTAACACTCTCCACCAATCAGCAGCCAGGCTTCCACGCATGTGGGCGGGCTAATTGCACCATGAGACACATCTAAAGACTTAGTGACTGTCATGCAGTGACCGAAAATATACAACCGCCAGCAATGGTGGTTGGAATATGTTCTCAAATAAATATAGACTCTTGTGTGCTAGCAGATAACATTGTAAGGGTTGTAATGTATGTAATGTAGAGTTGATAGCACAAGAGCGGCCACTTTTAAAGGCCAAACATCTGAGAGAATGATCAAAATGGGCACTGTAACCAATTTCTCAAAGGCATCTCACTTTTCCAACACACTTTTTGTGATTGAGAACCAAATAGAGTCTGAAACTTCCCATTTATTATTTTTGCTTTGTAAAATGAGGTTTTAAACCTTCTAAAAGGTTTTAAAGATGTTTAAAGATGTTTTTAAAGACGTTTAGCTAAGAAATGTATCTCAGTTTAATCTAAGAAATTTAAGTATTTTACAAGGCACTTAAAATTTGCATCTCCAAAGTTTTTAAAATGTTTCAAAATATTACAGCATGTGATATCTGTGCACATCTGGCTGTTAGCCTGTGCAATTGCTCAACTTTTACCCCCAGTAATGTATTTTTTTTGCCATATTTCTTTTTAACTACTTTTCTTCTTTGAAGTGTGGAAACGCTGAGGTCAGGGAATCAGTGCTCATAGAAATCTGATCTCCGCATTATCCTCAGCAGAGTGTGCCGGGATTTATCCCGCAGCTCTGACTCGAGGGCTCAGATAAAGGCCGAACCCGCCACAGTTCCTCATAATTGAACATTTACTCCACAATAGGCTGACAGGAAGAACCGATGCTACAAAAATGGTGATAATAGCCGGGGTGGATTCAATGTAGCACAAAATATCTGAACAAAACTGATAGATAGATAGATAGATAGATAGATAGATAGATAGATAGATAGATAGCAGGTAGAGAGAGAGGGATGGATGGATAAACAGAAAGACAAACAGACAGACAGGCAGGCAAGTAAAGAGAGAATGAGGGGATGGATGGATAGATAAACAGGCAGGCAGGCAGGTAGAGAGAGAACGAGAGAGTGAGGGAGGGATGGATGGATAAACAGACAGACAGTCAGTTATGGGATATTAAACCAGCATCTCTGTGGTTATTGCACTAGTGAACACCGTCAAACTTAACATTCTGTAAGCATAATGAAAGCAGCCGCCAGCAAACATGTTTTTGTTGCTCGTGGTTGATGTATTTTATTTTTATGTGCTTTGCTCGCAAGCCGGTGGGAAAACTGTAAAAAAAAGCCTGATTTTGCATTCAAGTCACGGGCGAGAAACACATCAAAGCCTGACCTGAAATTAATGTACAAACCAGTGTCACAGACACAAGCTACATACACTAACCTCACACTCCCATTACAAACCTAATGTACCTTTAATAATAATAATAATAATAATAATAATAATAATGGTAATAATAATAATAATAATAATAATAATGGTAATAATAATAATAATGGTAATAATAATAATAATAATGGTAATAATAATAATAATGGTAAAAATGGTAATAATAATAATAATAATGGTAATAATAATAATAATATATTTTCAGTTAATAATTTACCATTAGTAAATATAACATATACTTAGACTACATATATTTACATTATACATTATAATTATTAATATTTTATATTTACGACCTGTACATAAAACACACGTTTAACAGAAAATAAATGAAGAATCCTTTAATATATTTTTCATTACATCGCTCAGTTTCTTCAGGCAGAGAAAAACAATAAATGATAAAAGAAGATTGACGTAAGACTGAGGCACGATCGCATTACTTCTGTTCCTGACGCGCCGGGTGGCGCGAGGAGGCAAACGCGCATCGCGTCCCGGGAGTTAATGGGATGGAAACGTGTGGATGGGAGAGTCGCTTGTTTGAGGAAAACGGGAGGAATCGATGTCCTGCTACAATAAAACTGCCCGCTTCACTCACCTAGACGACAGCAGGCTGGAAAAAGCGCCGGATTTTACACGGGGCTCCTCTGCGTCCGCGGTGCTGCTGGCGGGCGCGGCGCTGTCCGCGGTGCTGAAATAGCGGCTTTTAAAGCGGTCAACATGAGCAGAAAAACACGCTTACGTGTCGTTTTTAAAAGCTTGCATTAAGTTGCATGTTAAATGCATTATATTAAAACAGACCCAGTGCCATCAATGCAACACAATAATGCAAATCAATGCAAAATAATACCTTTCCTTTACCGATGGCACCGGTACCAACGTCCTGTTCACACGCACCGGTGACTGTTCAGCTGGTCACGTGACCCTTTAAAATGTAATAACTTTATTAGATGTTATTACATTATTAATCTGAGTCGTTTATTATTATTTACTTTTTACTTTATACTTATTCTGTGCTA
>JBAJNP010011027.1:0-15450 GCA_036877545.1 Yasuhikotakia modesta
GAGTGATTTTGTGCAGTGAGAGTGATTTTGTGCAGTGAGAGTGATTTTGTGCAGTGAGAGCACAAACTTAAGTGTGTAAATGTTTTTTTGAGTTAGAACATACAGATGGTTCTGGAGCAGTGAGCCCAGTGTTCAGATTCATTTGTTCTGTAAAACAGAGTGTGAGGCTGAAATCATTATAACCTCAGGCGTGTTCATTTCAGTGCTGTTGGCTCTCTGGTGCCGCATTCCTGCAGTTTAATGAAAGGCTTCTGTAGAGATCAGCTGACTGTCACGTTACGTAACTGCAGGGCTTGAGGTAAAAACTACAAATGCCAGTTCAGGACCGTGTTTCTCAACCACACACACACTCACTCATGAGCGTCTCTCAGAACAACATGAACAATCTATTGTGTTATAACACACACAAGTTCCTCTATCTACACACAAGTATCCTCTACTTGTTAAACAAACAAAATTTGTTTAGCAGCAGAGCCGTCTGTCTTCAAACTGAAGATGAAGTGAGACAGATGTCTGTCTGCTGTTTGAAAATCTGATCGGATTCACTGTGAGAAGCTGTGATCACGGCCTGTGAGGATCAGACTGAGATGTTTCTGGTCATGTTCTTCTGTCTTCAGGTGACTCCTGGAGATGATTGAAAGTTCCTCTCTGAACCCTTGGAGACACTGATGATTACACCACCAATGAGCTTCAACACCGTACGTCTGCATTTATTCTAAACCCTCTGACTGGATCAGACACTTCAAACACCAAAACTTTCCAAGCTGTTTAAGTAATTATCTGTTTTTATTTAATTACAGGATCCAGTTGTCATTGTGTCTCAGATTCTGTAATGGAAAATCAAGGTAAGTTTTAATCACTTTGTGTCATTATTGCACCTGAATAATGAAGAATAAACCGTGGCTGGTGATTTAAAGGGACAGTATCCTCACAAATGAATCTGTCACTCCTACAGTCCAAACCCTGTTACCTGTGAAGCCCTACAGCTAGCTGTGCTTTCCTCCTGCAGCTACAGTGTGTTCCTCTGGCGAAACTGCATCATAACAGGCTAAACATGAATGATTTACACTGCAGGTTATGGGCTTCTGTTGGTCAGAATGTTTGAGCTGTCAGGCTGGAGGAAATGAGACAAAATAATACAAAAAATTAAAATATCATTTGTTATTTATTGTATTTTGTGTTTGCCTGTTTTGCTGTGTTAATTCAGGAACAATCATTAGGCAGTAGTGTGTTGAGTCTGTGAGAGTTAATGTGAAGTCACTGTGACGCTTCCTGATAACTGCTCAGTGCTCTTTAAACAAAGCAGCACTTCAGAGGAGTCGTGTTTATCACTCCACAGTGATGGTTAGTGGACGGGGGTGTTTGAATTTAAGAGATGTGTGCAGAAATTCCTCATCTTTGTTTTGTCCTGTGAAATCACAATTACATCCATCTGTCCTCAGTGCTGAGATGTGGGACAGAACAGTTTTCAGCATCTGAAGACTGTGTCTGACAGGGCTGGTCTCAACACAAACTGCACAGCCTGCTGTCGTGTCACAGTGTCAGGGTTGTTGTTCAGATGAAATGTCAGTTGACAGGAAGCATTTGAGATGTTTTATTCCTGCAGCAGCGTCCTAACATCTATCTGTGGTTTAGTTTCTGGTATCTGTTTGCTGGTGGAGTGTGTTTAGAATGAGTGTGTGGTGGTTTGTATGCAGCAGTGTGTGGGGAGTGTGATGTAACAGCCGGGAAGTGATGAACTCTCAGCAGAAACAGGCTGTTACATAATGAAACATGCTGCCTCAGGCTGCCTGTCTTCTGACAGCACAGAATACCTTCTCTTTCTCTTCTGACACCGTGACTTTACTGTGAATGATTTCAGGAGGTTTGTCTCTGTTTGCTGTGATGTGGTGGGACTATCTTCACATGTTCTGGAGTTTGAGCTGAGGTGTTAGATTGTTAGAGAGGTCCTCAGATCTCGCAGCAGAGGGTAAGCGGAGCTAATAATGATGGAGTCAATCACCGCCACATCCTTTGAGGAACAATTAAACGGCTTTTAAAACCAGAGTGTGTTTGCAGAACGAACTGGAGTTTGTTAGCTTTGGCTTTATTTGTTAGTTTTACACACATTGATTAGCGTCTTCCTGCCTCAGCTGTGATAATCGTGATGATTCAGCAGTGATTACTGTGATTTGTATGGTGTCTGTGGAAGGGGGATGGCTCTGTTTCGGGATCAGCTGGAGTGATGTTTCTCTGTTTCTTCTGTTGTCTCATTAACGTGCAGATTAACACTTTCTCCTGCACTCTGAACCTCTTCTGATAACAGCTCAGATCTCTGCTCACGCTGAAGTTTATGCTGCGGAGCGATTTTCTCATCAGGTTCCTCAGATTTCTGTCAGACTCGGTGGACGTGTCACACATGGATGTCTGGCTCACTGCTGAGGATTCTCAGATGTGGAGCAGAATCTCATTTCTGATGGATGTTTTCTTTCTGAGAGGCTCAGTGTGTCTGTGGGAGAGTGATCTGAGTTGTGATGCAGTCTTCAGTGTCTGAGGTCAGACTGTTCTGCTGGTTTCTCTCTCTTACTGAAAACAAGAAGCAGGAAGTGAACTCGTCTATAGCTTTCTGCTTGCAAACGGGTTGCCATGGCAGCCAGTCCAGAGACGGATCTGTCTTCACAGACACACTCTGTTCTCATGTTTTATATTGAGTTTACAGACGTGTTGTATGTGAGCACACATGCCAGCTGTCCATCAAACACAGACCTGTGGTAGTGTTGATAGCAGCGTTTGATTGGTCAGGACAGTAATTGTGTGTCTGTCCACAGATGAAGGTGACATTCAGCACAGCACCGCGGGCACTGAGGGGGACATGCAGGGAGAACACACCCTACACCCCAAACACAAGGGAAAGCTCTCCACCCTTGGAAAGATCTTCAAACCCTGGAAGTGGAGGAAGAAGAAAAGCAGTGATAAGTTTCAGGAAACTTCAGAAGGTCTTTTGTTGTTCTGTTTGATTGTTTGTAAGAATATGTTAGTCTTTGATTGATGTTGCTGCAGCTTTGACGTTCCTTCTGACATTGTTGAGTACATGAACAAATGTAGCCAAACAAATGTAGTTTTTTTCCTTACAGTTTTGGAAAGAAAGATGTCGATGAGAAGACCAAGACAGGAACTGATTGAGCAAGGAGTTCTGAAGGAGCTTCCTGACAATGGTGAGAATATTGTGTGTGTGTGTGTGTCTTTTTGCTAATTTAATGTCTTACTGTGTGTTATATTCCTCTCTTGTGCTCTTTAAGGGTACTGGACATTCCCAGCAGTGAAATCTCAGGCCTCATGAAAAACAAACAGCATTGAAAATGATTTTCTCCTTGTTTAAAAACATGTAGTGTCAGTAAGTGCTGTGTGTCTCAGAGCTGTATGTGTAACTGCAGTGTGTCGATCTCTCAGTGTGAGATTGTGTATCATAACAGCCCCATTAGTGTGACTGACACACGCTACACTTTACAGGGCAGGAAATGTCAGTTTGATGCTTTTCTGTGTTTGAGGGGAGAATGACCAGCTGCTTATATCTCCTGTAACCTGAGAGACACAAACTTCATCAGAGCTGCTGTGGAGCTCTAGAAGCAAAGTGTGTTTCTTCATAACCTCATCTGTAAGAATTTTAAACTGATCTGTGTTAGAAATTAAATTGCTCATCTTTCTGCATGTTGCGCAGCTGTTTGTTCCACAGAAACAAATCTTTGTAGAATAAAACCTGTTCCAGTATTCAGTGTATCATTCTGTGCTGTTGGCATTGGTCCTCTGACAGCATTGGTTGAGGTGACCGCTTCTAAAATGAAATGAAACATTTTTCACCTATACCAGCTGTATACCAGACTTAAACCAGCTGGTTTATATGTTCTAGTCATCTTACAATATCTACAAGACTGTGTTGTCTAGAACATCCATCACTGAAACTTTAGAACTTGATTGAAATTCTCAGTTTTTTATGTGTTTGTGTGTTTGTGCAGCGCCAGTTGAGTCTCACGGCCGTAAGCCGCTGTATGTGAAGAATGGACACACCCTGCCTGCAGCCGCGGGTCTGAGGGTTCAGCAGGTCCACTTGCCCTCTGAATCAGAATTCAGGGTCGGTCCTGCCTGGCTGCCACAGCATGATGAGCGCAGGGGTCGCATCACCTCTGACAGGGGTCACGGCGGGGCTCTGGGACCGCGTCCCCCCAGTCAGGACGAGAACAGGGAAGGCAGGAGAAGCGGCTGGGCTTCAGGGACAGAGGACTGGAAGTCTAACGTTGTCTGGCACGGAGATAACGGGCGTCATAGAGGAAGATTACACCCGGATCTGGACAGGAGGCCTGGGCTGATGAAAGCTCCATCTGAGGATGGCCGCAGGACTCGGCCCGATTCAGACTGGAGGCCAACACTTCCACGGCACTCATCAGTGGAGGAGGGGAGGGGAACCAGAGGTACGTGAGATCAGTGTTTCTCTCACTTCCTGTTACTGGTACCGTTTACACCCAGTGTTTGGACCTCAGTCTCAGAAGACCAGTGGTCTGCTGAAACATCACTGTTTACACTCGGTAGGACCGTCACAAAAACAGATCACAATAATCTGAGTCAGTCTCTTCCTCACACATCCATCACTCTCTCCTTCATCTGCTCCCGTGTGTCCTGCTCCAGCTGAAGTTCTTATTCAGGAACCGCAGCCGAGTTCTCCTGTTCTTTTAATAATCTAAACCTCTGCCACCTCAGACCTTTGAGTGAACATTACCATAGTGCTGAACTCTGGAGACAGGCTTCTTCATCCACTTGGGCAGATAATCCTGATAAAAAATGTTAATAAATGTGGATTATTCAGGTGCTGTGCATGTAATAAATAACAAACCTACAGTTAAGGACCATTTTAACTGAATATGTTTATATGTGTTTTGTTGTTACAGAGTCTGACAGTGGTCAGTATGTTCCTAACTCAGAGGTTGTGAGGGACACGCTGCGTGAGCCACTCCCACCCAAACATTCTGTTATGCCCCCCAAATGGCTGATGGGCTCTGCCCCTGAACCCGGGACTGACGGCATGCCCCGCCCCCTCGTGCACAACCCTGCAGCTATGTTCTATTCCTCAGGCCCCAGCGTGGTTTCGTCCGGGGCCAGCACACAGGGTTCCATGAGTGTTCCTCTTACCACATCATCTGCACCGTCCTCTGTCAGCAACACCCCAGCCCAGCCCAAACAGCCCCCCCTCCCTCCACCCAAACCAGTCAACCGTAGCAACAACCCTGCTGTGCTGGGTAAGTGTTGACACACATCACACTGATCTGTGTGTGTGTGTTTTATTGCAGTTATTGTACAGCAGCCACACACATTAGTTGTGTCACAATCAGATACTGTGTAAATGCCGCTTTCATTTCACATGCGTTAGTGTTTATGTAACCGTGGCATTTTAAAATCTGTGGGTTTAACTGTGACTCAGAAGTGTTAAACACTGATAACTGCTGTCCTGCAGAGTTTAGTTCCAACACACCAGCCTGTAATCTTCACTCAAACACATTCATTTACCTTCATGTGTGTTTAATAGGGGCTGGAGGTGAACTCTACACAGTGT
The DNA here is from genome assembly GCA_036877545.1 of Yasuhikotakia modesta. Lineage (NCBI taxonomy): Eukaryota > Metazoa > Chordata > Actinopteri > Cypriniformes > Botiidae > Yasuhikotakia > Yasuhikotakia modesta. The sequence goes on from JBAJNP010011027.1 coordinate 5,582, forward strand.
GTTTATTAATGTCTGGAGGTGAACTCTACACAGTGTGTTTATTAATGTCTGGAGGTGAACTCTACACAGTGTTTATTAATGTCTGGAGGTGAACTCTACACAGTGTGTTTATTAATGTCTGGAGGTGAACTCTACACAGTGTGTTTAGTAACATCTTGAAACATCTCAGTAACAGGAGGAGATTTCACAGCTGTTGTCTATTGCTACTTGATATGGAGTGAGTTGATTTGTTAAAGAGTGTCTGTTTGTTCGACTGTAAAACCTTGGAGTCAAAGATGAGTGAAAGATAAGAGGACTACCCGTATGAGAGATTTCATAAGGTTTGATTCTCTGAGGTTTGGCAGAGTCTCAACAGGGATTTGAGTCTGTAAATGATGCTAACACCTGAAAAATGGGAAAATGGGTCACTAGTTCTACACACAGATACAGAAAAACAATCGTGTGTGTGTCAGTGTTCAGAGTCTGTTTCCAAGATGCTGTTGATGTTCTCAGATCAGTCAGATGTGGTATTATATATATTATATATTTGAATCTATGGCTGTAGCTGCAGCTGAGTGTCACATGCATTTAAAACACATCGTGTGGGTCTCAACATCTCCTGCGTGACTTACAGGAAGTCTTCCTGCTTTGTGAAGTTTTGGTTCTGTGGTCTGATGTCTAGGAGCTGTGTGTGTGTTTTTTGTCCCCGTCAGCCTCCACCCTGCAGGGAGGTGACGGCAGTGAGTTTCCTGTGTACTGGTCCTGTTGGAAGCGTGAGGGTGACTGTGATGTCTACCTGTCCCTGCCTGTTTACCTGTGCCGGCGGGCAGGAGGTATGCGCACAGGTAAACGCTGAGGCCAGAGCCGCATTGTCTCCTGCGTCCATCATCTGCTGCGTGAGATTGCTTCATCCTTCTCTCCTGAGAGAGACTAACCAACCTCTGTCTCTCCCTCACCCTCTCACTCTTGCTGCATGCGTCTGACATCAAAACAGCATGTTGGGACTCCATTCACAGTTGCTTTAGTAGCAAACTTGTGCCTCCGGTGGAGTTCAGCTGATCGCATTCACTGCTGCAGGAAATGCACCATCATGACTGAGCAGATGCAGAAGTTATTCCAGACAACAGTTGCTCCACATGCAGCTGTGAGGTTGAGGAAGAAGGAATTAAATGCCAGCCACATCCTGCAGGTTGTTCACACAAATCAATTCATGCAATTGATTTGTAGCGTGTCGGTCGCTACAGCTGACGTCTTTACCTAAAGATAGCGCAGCAGGGCTTAGCATGATTCCACATGCAGTTAGCATGACGATAATGTTTGGCTGCTGTACTTCACGACACTTACTCTGTTGTAAGTGTTGCAGAGAGTTTTTCACTTCAATGAGATTTTAAATGTTTATTTGTCAAAACTTTTCATCCTTCCATTGTGTTTTTGGTGGATTTTCTGAATAATTAGGGACCGAGCACTACTGTGCGAAGTCCTTATTGTTTTTTGAATGTTTATTATTATTATTATTATTATAGGATTTTGATCTGCTCTAATAAAGGGATAGTTTACCCAAAAATAACATTTGTGGTAAGTTTGTCAAGATTGTAGGAATGAGGTTGAGTAAATGATGACAGAATTTTAATTTCGGTACATTATCCCTTTAAAGGTGTTGAGTTCTGGAACTCATTGTTTGTAAAAACTCACGTTTATTTCTGCTTGATGTTCTACAGCTGAACTGACGCATGGAGGCAACCACGTCACCAAACCGTCCCCCCCGATGCCCCCGAAGAGAAGCACACCGGTCACCAGGCGCAATGCGGACGACTCTCCTCTGACTGTTTCCTCTCTTCCCTCCATTCTGTCTGAAGACATGAGGGCCAACATCCCCGGGGGCTTCCAGCTGCCCCCCCAATCTCCACCCCTCCCTACACACGCCCCTCCCTCCCCTCCACGGGCCCACGCCCATCATCTTCTCCACCAGCACTCGTACCCCTACCCCCTCCCACAGCCGCTGCCCGCCCACTTTGACCCGCCCAGCCCGCCGGAGAACCCGTCCACACGCCAGGCCCCTGTTCCCCTACACATTATGATCCAGAGGGCACTGAGCAGTCCGGGACCCGCCCTCCCTCACCCCGAGGGCTTGCAGCGCGCCCACACGCTGCTTTTTGAGACGCCGCCGGAGTATCAGGGCGGCCGCCCCCTGCCAGTCACCATCCAGCCTCTCAAACTGTACGTGTGTTTTAGCAGCTGTAGGTTAACGGTGTTAGAGAGGCTAACAGTAGCATTCTAGCTTTAAAGCTTAAGATTCGGCTCTCTGTGCTTCATCACTTAAACACATGCAGTTTGACAGACAAGGACGTCATACTATTCAGACCAAATGTAATGATTAGCTGGACATGTTATGGTTGTGATTATATATATATATGAATAACATTGTATTTACTTAGTGATCAAAATTAAGATGTGAAGAGACATCATAAAAAAAGTGTTTCTGGGAAATAAATCGCCTACCCTGCCTTCATAAAGCAGCCTTATATGTCCACATGACACTTACTCTTATCTGCACAGTGATGAAGATGAATACTCAGATGAGGAAGAGGATGATGATGAAGAGGAACCTCCTGATCACCTCCCGTCTCCTCAGTCACAGCCAGAACTGGAGCCTCGCAGCCGCAGGGGTCTGCTGGGGGACGTGAGCGTCATCCCTGAGGGAAACAGCAGTGAGGAAGAGGAGGAAGATCAGCAGCCAGAGGACAGCGACTCAGACGGATCTGTGATCTATAAGGATGATGAGTCAGATGAAGATGAAGATGACAGCCCACCAAGTATGTGAAGGGACAGAAACGGTTTTAAAATAAACTCTCATCCAGAGCACGTCTCGCGTTATTTTGCCGCTCTGAAGTTAATGTTGGGGTGAGTCAGTGGATGAGAGCGTCTCTCTCTGCAGGTGCTCTGGCCTGCAGGGTCCGGAGGAAAGACACGCTGGCACTGAAGCTGAGCGCTCGAGCGTCCGGCCCGGACAGACCGGCTCCAGACAGGCAGAGCACGGCTGAGCTCACAGGTCTGTCGTGGCAGAGCAGAGAACAGTGGGAGGCGATCCGCACACAGATCGGATCAGCACTCACACGGTACCAGAACTGCAGCCCTCACAAACATCCCACATAAACCCAGACTGTTGCACAGAGTGTGGAGATGAGAACAGAAGTTAAATCTTATGATTATTTTTGTCAGTGTTTGAGTTAAACATGAGCAGATCATTCAAATAATCCTGATATTTCCTGTTTTTCTCTGTAGACGTCTGAGCCAGAGACCCACTGCTGAGGAGCTCCAGCAGAGAAACATTCTGCAGCGTAAATTCATTGTGTTTCTTCATTTAAGTCTTTAATCGTGTGTGTGTGTGTGTACATTTAAATGTGTGTAATCGCTGTTAATCTCTGTGTTTCTCTTTCTGTTTGTAGCTAAAAATGAGGCGGACAGACAAGCGGAGGTTCGAGAGATCAAGCGCAGACTCACCAGAAAGGTGAGATTCTGTCTGCGTTAGGAATGAAAGCTTGTTTCATCTAACATCAGAGCTCTTGTGACACATGAAGAGCTGAAGTTACGTGAAGCGTTTTCTCTTTGACTTCTGTAGCTGAGTCAACGGCCGACTGTGGCTGAACTACAGGCCAGAAAAATCCTGCGTTTTCATGAATATGTGGAAGTGACGTCTGCCCAGGACTACGACCGGCGCGCTGATAAACCATGGACCAGACTCACCCCCGCAGACAAGGTCTAATTCTTTCTAACTCATTACTGCATAAGTTCTGCTTCAGGAAACCAGACACACATTTGATCTAGATTTTCTTTCACTGCTTTTCTTCAGAAAGGTTAGCATTGCATTTATCTATTATTGGTCTCTCTGCTACATAATCTATTACTGTTGACCAGCTGAAACTGTTTGTTTAGGCTGCTATTCGTAAAGAGCTGAATGACTTTAAGAGCAATGAAATGGAAGTACATGAGGAAAGCAGAATTTACACGAGGTAAATCTCCTTCCTGTTTCACAAAGCATCTGTAAATCTGTGTTTGTGTTGTAATGTGCTCTTGTACTGTATCATTACTAGATTCCATCGTCCTTAACAGCACATTTAACCTGGAGAATGAAGCTGTATCCGGCTGTGGGTGAGTCGGGATGAGAGCGCTGCCTACAGATCACAGATCAGTTTTACTGAATGTACTTCACATGCACTGAGACGTCTGGCGCATTCACAGCCACTCACTGTATCATCAGACGGACCTGAGTGACAGACTGTCACCTCAAACTGATCTCATTGCCTTTTCTCTCTGTTCTCTGAATGACGTTCTGTTTTTACTCAAACTTTATTTCCTTTCAGGGAAATAACAAACAAGTAACAAAGTTAAAATAATAGTAATAACAATGACAATAATAATTACAGTAATGTGGGGATTGTGGGACGTATAGACAGCAGAACTGCAGGACGTTATTGTGATCTGTGTGTTTGTATGAACTGCTGTAATTTTAGACTGAATTTTTGGAGTGTTTCAAAAACACATTTTTGTAATTTTAGAAAGTTTAGGGCACTTTTTTTAGTTCATGGCCCTTAATTCAAAACATGTTTGCAGATTGAACTCCTTTATGGTTGTCATTATTTAAACACATCTAGTATATAAATGAAGGACAGGGTATTGGATCTACAGTTAAACTACAGTCTCTGATTGTTTCATTCACCTCAGATAATAGTTCAGAAATGTGCCCAGGTCATGTTTACAATATATATATTCTTTAAATAAAATGATTTGTTGTTAATTTATTAACCATTTTAAAGAAGAATGTAGTCTGGACATGCACTGACATTTTCATGATGTTTTTGACAGGGAGTTTAATAGTGTCAGGAAATTTTTGCAGTTTTCTCGTTGTTTTTGGCCAGTAGAATAACAGAAGCTGCTTTGTACAGATTCGTTCTGTATGAACTGACTGTATATCTCGTCTTCCTTTATTTTGTCAATAGTTTAAATTTATTGAATCATTTAGGACACTGTTTTTAAAGCACAAGATTGATAGTGTGTTGTACAACATTAAGAGCAGAACGTTGCTCTATGTTAATGAGCTGTTGAATATTCATGATTTTAATGAACTTTTAGAAACTGGCGGTGAATTTGCTGTTAGAGGTAAACATCTGTAAATCTAAATTAAAATGTTTAAACCACTATGACTCTGAATTTACTCTTTATGATTGAATGACTTCATTCTGTGTGTTAAGAGTCTGTCAGAAGGAATAAAGGTGTTAATAGTGGATTTGGTTCCTTTTCTGAAAGGTAGTTCATTTTTAACCACAAACATTTACGTTTAACCACAATTTAAAGGAAAATCATCGTAAAACGGTAATAAACCGTAATGTTTGTTTTATTGATCGTTAATAAATGCATCTATAATAATCTTTAATAAACACGAGGATGTTAGAGAACATTTGCAGTTATATTTATAGACGCGAGCAGCAGGCGGCGGTAAGAACTCGCGCCACACCGCGTTCAAACCCACGAAGAAGAAGAAGCGCCGAGCCACGCGCGAGCGCAGCCCGCATCTAACAGCCGCAGCCGGACCTTTACAACGCGCGTGAGTTACTTTAATCCACTTACTGGAGCTAAACTACTAACACGTGTGTTTTCATCTGTATGACTGTTGAATCACTCACTCATTCATTCATTTATTCATTCATTCATTCATTCATTTATTCATTCATTCATTCATCGCTCCGTTTCGCACCCGAACTATTTGCGACCCGATCGTCGCTGAATTTTTTGCTAAAAAATTAGCAGCAAGATTAATATATAACCGGCATGAACAAACACGTGTGTGACTTTTATTTTGATGCATTAATGCCGCGTTTAACATCCGGCTGTTGTTTGGGTGAACAGCGCGTCTGACATGCGCTGCTGTCAGGAAACAGCGGCTGCCTATGTAGGAACATTAAGGAACATTTAGGAACATGTAGGAACATTAAGGAACTACCAGACAAGCTGTTCTGGGAGGCGGTTGTGTAGGTTTGGAAACAGACGGTGTATTTTCACAGCACTGCTGTTCCTAGAAAGTTTAACTAAACCCCTGAGGTTTCCTCCAAAGGGCTCGTTGAAGATTATAGTGCTAAAAGTTGCGTTTAACCATTTAGTGTAAGCAGTTTATGTCTGATGTAAAGTTAGACTGCAGTTTAGTTTAGCTGTGTTTTCACATTATTTCACGTCATTTGTTTACTTATTTCTCGTAGATTTGTCAAGATTTTGGAGTCACCATGCCAGCAAAAAAAGCTGTAAAGAGACAAACAGTTGGAGCAACTGCAGACGCACCTGCTGAGAAGAAGCTGAAACGTAAGTGATCTGGTCTCACTCACGGTGGTTTAGTGTGTGTGTGTGTGTGTGTGTGTGTGTGTGTGTGTGTGTGTGTGTGTGTGTGTGTGTGTGTGTGTGTGTGTGTGTGTGTGTGTGTGTGTGTGTGTGTGTGTGTGTGAGAGAGAGAGAGAGAGAGAGTGTGTGTGTGTGTGTGTGTGTGTGTGTGTGTGTGTGTGTGTTTCATGCAGTGTGGTGAGTTACACTCATGTGGTGTGTATTAATGCTGTGGTGCGTGTTGTAGCTTCTCACAGTAGTCATGGGCAGGAGAAAGGGCTGCTGCTGGTTGTTGGTCAGGGGGATGTTGGTCAGCTGGGTCTGGGTGAGGATGTGCTGGAGAGGAAGAGGCCGGCGCTGGTGACGCTTCCTGAAGGAATAGTTCAGGCAGTGGCTGGAGGCATGCACACCGTCTGCCTCAGTGACACCGGAAATGTTCGTCACACAAAAACCTTCAGTTCATTTGTCAAATCAAAGAATCGAAAGAGATAAGTAATAACTTGACGTGTCTTTCTGTTATCCTGTCTAGATTTACACGTTTGGCTGTAATGATGAAGGCGCTCTGGGCCGTGACACGTCTGAGGAGGGTTCAGAGATGCTCCCAGGAAAGGTGGATCTGGGAGAGAGAGTGGTGCAGGTTTCTGCAGGAGACAGTCACACCGCTGCCGTCACCGAGGAGGGAGTCGTTTATGTCTGGGGCTCTTTTAGAGTGAGTGTAGCTGCAAAACATCCCTGCTTAGTTCACACTGTACAAACATCAGTGTTTAAACCTGATCTCCAGAACTGCATGTATTCACCACTAAACCAGATTTTTGCTGCTTTTCTGAACAAGCGCTGCTGAGAGATGTGTGTGTGTGTTAACCTCTCTGATCTGTTGAAGGATAATAATGGTGTCATTGGGCTCCTGGAGCCCATGAAGAAATGCACCCTGCCTGTTAAAGTTCCTCTGGACAAGCCTGTGGTTAAAATCGTCTCTGGTGAGTCAGAGGCATTCATGCTGTGCTAGTCCTGAATGTCTTATGAGATAAATTAAGTAGCTAGCTATCTGTTCTCATGACGTGTCCTAAATCTCTCTGAAGGAAACGATCATTTGGTGATGTTGACTGTGAATGGAGAGCTGTACACCTCCGGCTGTGGAGAACAAGGGCAGCTGGGACGAGTGGCAGAGCACTTTGCTGATCGTGGAGGCCGGAAGGGCTTGAGTGAGAATCGACACTGAAACATGAAGGAATAAAGCTAGAACAGTTACTAGAATGTGTATTAATGATTATGATGATGATGATGCATCTGTCAGGGAGGCTGCTGGAGCCGCAGATGGTGATCATAAGGCCGCGGGGGAAGGTCGTCTTCTCTGATGTCTTCTGTGGAGCGTACTTCACGTTTGCAGTGTCTGCAGAGGGTCATGTTTATGGGTTTGGCCTGTCCAATTATCATCAGCTTGGTAACATTTTTGTTATTCACTGTGAGATATTTAACCTGCAGATAACACTTTCATAATATCTGCTCCTCTGTTTGTTTACAGGCACTCAGAACACAAAGACCTGCTTTGTTCCTGTCAAGCTTACAAGTTTTAAGAACTCCACCATCTCGTGGGTGGGTTTCTCTGGGGGTCAACACCACACTGTCTGTGTGAATTCTGAAGGTAATGCATCTAACTCAATATCTGATTATTCACTTAAAATAAACTGATTGTTCACTCGTCACACTGGTATGATATTTTGATGACAGAATTTGGAGTCTGTGTGGTGACACCACCGTCATGCTCATTGTTGTGCTGATGTTCCTCTCAGGTGATGTGTACAGTCTCGGGCGAGCGGAATATGGGCGGCTGGGTCTGGGTCGGGATGCTACGGAGAGAAAGGAACCCACACTGGTCCCGGGGGTCCGTGATGTGCAGATGGTCGCCTGTGGTGCTTCTGTTAGCTACGCAGTCACCAAACAAGGTGTGAAACACAAACTGCCTTCATCTGACATTACAGTGGTCTGTGTGTTAGACTCACTGAGCCACAGTACATTTCAGTCATTTGTGTATGAATGCTTTAAACAAACATATGCTTCTTTTTAGCTGACTGAACTGAGAACAGTCCTCTGAATACAACATCACTTAACCCTGTTCACGTCCTGCTGGCATTAGATGGTCCAGTTTAGCACACAATAAAAGCAGACAGCACAGAGAGATGACCTGTGTTTGTGTGCAGATGCTTGAATTTTCCAGATGGCAGTGTGACTATGTTGTCGTACATAATGAACATAAGTAATGTGACACAGGTGATTTGTGTTATTTGTGTGTCTGACGTGAGTGTAAACTCTGGCTTCTGTCTGACAGGATCAGTGTTTGCCTGGGGCATGGGCACCAACCTGCAGCTGGGGACAGGAGAGGAAGACGATGAGTGGAGTCCAGTAGAGATGATGGGCAAGCAGCTGGAGAACCGTGTGGTTCTCTCAGTGTCCAGTGGAGGGCAGCACACCGTCCTGTTGGTCAAAGACAAGCAGGAGAGCTGATGTTTTTCTGCCGTGACTGAGAAGCTGAGCTAAACTACTGTATCAGTGGTACCTGTAACCTACAGCGTGATGAAAGACGGGGTCTGGGGTTGCTAATGTTTCCTGTGCTGAGACAGATGGTTGCTTGTAAAGAGGGTAGGAAAATAATCCAATTAAATCTTTTAATCCACCGGATCTAAACATTCACTGGCTGTGTTCTGATAGATCCTGATCAGCGAGACTTTTTTTATGTTTTCTTAATTCTTTTACAGAGATGTGAAACTGTTGTGAGTGATTGTGTGAATGATAAAAGTGATATAAGCCTTTTAGATAAAATCTCAATACTGTTGCTTTTAAATTCCACATTTTGGTCTGAGCAATAAGAGTTTACAAATGCAGGTTTGATACACATCAGTCATTTTTTGGGGACAGCGGATCAGATGTTTGTGTATTTTTGTGATGTTTAGTTGAGTGTGATCTGAACATGATTGTATGTCTGTATTTTTGGCCCTGTGGACAGTTCATAAAAACATTGAGACTTACTGACTCTACTGACTGACTCTTTCTTCATCTATTAAACTTCATCTATAAACCTTTTTTTCTAATATGTGATTTCCTGTAGCATTTTGTTACAGCTTTTATTGGTTCCTATTTGTTTTAGTTGTTCATTAAATGTTTATTTTTTATAGATTGAACACTTTATAAGGGGTTATTAGGTTGAACGGAGTACAGATTCATGTTGTGATGTAGATAAATCAGCGCTTTGGTTGATCCTGTAAAACCTCTTTAAAACCTTTAATGTGATGGAGGATATTAATGCGCGTTTCTGCGCAAATTCTGCGCCGCTCGAGCGGATCCAGCGCCTCATTATGAATTCAGAGCGCTGCGCGCTGATTGGCTGGATTTTACGGCGAATATTAACGCACAATAAAATAAAAAAATCAGCTTGGAAAAAAACAGATTTTTTTCTACCTGTTTTTTTTTAAATGTCGCCTCCGGGTCTCCGTAGGATTTAAACGTTTCTCAATGGTGATTATTTGTGA
>JBAJNP010011028.1:0-15447 GCA_036877545.1 Yasuhikotakia modesta
CTCACACACACACACACACTCACACACACACACTCACACATACACACACTCACACACACACACACACTCACACACACACACACTCACACATACACACACTCACACACACACACACTTTAACAGGCAAGTATGACATATGAACCAAACGCAATGGTTGAATGAACATTTATGCTTTTACACGGAATAAATAGTGTAACTGCTATCAGGCGTTAGAATATTATGTAGATTAAAACACATTCCCTGCTTTAATCTTGCCTTGAATGTCCCATGAAACAACAAGAGACATCTTTATAAGATGTTTAATAGAGGTTTAAACCTCTGTATGTGTGACAACTCAATGCTTTTCTTGCACAAAATGCATGTACATGTATGTATTTGGTGACATTTGTACATTTGCTCAGTATGTGTGATGCAATGATCTACCAGTTGATCTGCAGGAACATACATTCATTTCAGAGACAAACGTCCCTGAAGGTTTGTTAAGGGGACAGTTCATTCAAACATTCAGCCTCATGTCATTCTAAACCTACATTCTAAATGTGGAACTTCCAGCACCTGTTGATATGATGACAGAACAAGAAGTATTTGGAGATGATTGTTGTGTTCTTCATGCTAAATGGGTTTGTTTGGGTAACAGATAATAAATCTGTACCTGTCACTTCAAGCAGGAATGGGTGTGTAGCAGAACCTGCTGAGATCTGTTCTCATGAGATCATGAGAACAAATGTCTTCTGAGATGTGACTTGATAACAGACACAGCTTTGGTAAAGTCTAGTCATACCTGGACTTTCCTTCCAGAAGAATGATGAAATGTTTTATTCTCTTCAGGAGAAACAGAGGGTGTGACAGACACATAAGCGCAGGAAACTCTGAACAAAAGTTGTCTTCTGAAGTACAGCTTCACGGTTTTTGCAAATGGTCCAATCGTACAACAACAGAGTCTCACAGTACATGCATTTCAGATGAGATTTCATAGCTATATGTGCCGTTATACAAGTTAAAAGTTTAGTGTTCCAAAAATAATTGTAAAGGTAATGACAGATTATGACAGGACCTGTTGGACTGTGTTACGTTAGTTCTGCTCAGAAACGCGCTGACAGGTCTGTCAGGTGGGTCTGGACAGTTTGTGTGGCAGGTACCAGACAGGTGTGTTTTTGGTGTTACAGAGGAATGTTAAAGAACCTGCCTGCACACTGTCCTCCGATGCCCCGACTCACCAACAATATACTCATCAGTTGCTCAATCTTTTGTGATAAAATGTATCTTTTATCTGCTGAACCAGATTTAAAACCAAGAAAATAAAAAAAAATTATGCAGCACAATGTTGGCAAATAAAACCGTATAAAGTTAAACGCTTAATGCGATTGGCTGTAACTGTTTGCATTCATTTATGCTTGACCACTCAAAGAATGCAGGTAAATACATGTCAGATCAACACCCTGCAGCTGCAGTTAGTGTGATGTTGTTAGGTGTGGTTCTGACAGTATAAAAACCGCTCAGATGTTCCTCCTGCTTGCTGACTGTCCCTGTCTTCACTTGTGGTAAGTTGGATCTGAGTTTTCTTTGATTTTCACATGTTGTCTAACAGCAAACAGAACCCTGAGCCTATTAAACGCTGCATGCTTTGCAAATTCAATAAAGATGCAAAGTTTCTGTTTTGTCCTCTTCCACATTCTGAATCTGAATGTAGCCAATTTAAATTTTTATATTTGTTTAGTTCGTTTAGTGTTTATGACTTGAAGTGATTAGTTTTTGTATATATTGGTGAATGATGTACTTCTTATAAGGCTTATATTAATTGGGAGAAACTTTATATATGCTTAGGTTAAAATGTACTGTTGTGAATTCTGTGTTGCTCTGTATGTTCATGTGTTTGTATGTGTCACAAGCTTTAGCTGTTGAGTTCCCGGCACCATCATGGCACTCGTCAGCTCTTTCCTGGAGCAGCTCATCTATCAGGACATGCATGATTTCCAGGACATCACAGTATGTGTTTCTCCATCCCACAGGAATTCTGTCTTCATCACATTGAGCCCAGAACAAGCTGCAATGATTCTGTTTTCCCTTTAAAGTGTTATTAAGTAAACGTCTGCTGAGAGTTTGATGTATATTATTAAACTAATATTAAAGAGTGTGTGTCTTTAGGAGGGACAGGGGACAGTGAGACCCTGTGCTCAGTTTAATGCTGCTGCAGACGTGGCGGCCCTGGACAAAGCCATCAAAGCACAAGGTTAGATGCATTCATGGAAAGAAGTGTGTAAAATACAGTACAGTATTTTCACACAGTACAGTATTATACAGTACAGTATTTTCATATAGTACAGTATCTTACACTACAATATTATACAGTACAGTATTTTCATACAGTATCTTCATACAGTACAGTATTATACAGTACAGTATCATAGAGTACAGTATTATACAGTACAGTTTTATACAGTACAGTGTTTTTTTCAGGTGTGGATGAGACCACAATCATTGAAACGCTGGTGTTTAGAAGCAACGCCCAGCGTCAGCAAATCAAGGCTGCCTATCAGCAAGCCACTGGCAAGGTTAGTGTCCTCCCTCCCTGGAGCAGAAGTGATGTCATCACTGTATCTGACTGTGTTGTGTTGTGTTGTGCAGCCGCTGGATGTGGCTCTAAAAGCTTCTCTTAGCGGTGAGCTGGAGGAAGTTGTTCTGGCTCTGCTGATGCCTCCTGCTCAATATGATGCGTTCCTCATCAAAAATGCCATGAAGGTACCAGTCCCACCTTCACAGACTCTATCAGACAGAACACAGTAAAAAGTGTCATTAGAAACGATAGTAAGACTTGTGTGTCGTCTGCAGGGTCTTGGCACAGATGAAGATACACTTGTTGAGATTTTGGCCTCCAGGACCAATAAAGAGATCAGAGACCTGAAACAGGCTTATAAACAAGGTGAGGAATACATGAATGCATTTATCAGATGCTGGTGTGGAAGTTCCAAAAATGTATAGATGAAAACAAATGTTTGTGTTACATTTAATAGATTATAAAAAAGACCTGGAGACTGACATCAAATCTGAGACCAGTGGAGATTTCTGCAAGGCTCTGCTCACTCTGTGCAAGGTTAGAGGAACACTCACATATTCTACTGCTGAGTTTCCCCTGTCAGCCCTGCACACTGTACACATTCTGAGCATCAACATAGTGTCAGATTAATACAACATATAGAGGAGGGGAGAAATGCAGTTCTGCTGCTCTAAAAATAGATCAAGTTTTAACTCCTGTTTACAGGCCACCAGAAGTGAAGATCATGCTGTGCAGCCCGATCTGGTTGATAAAGATGCCAAGGTAATTAACTGTGTGTGTGCGTGTGCATGTGTGTGTGTAAAAATATGGTTTGTCATGTAAGGTCTCTCATTCTTTCTTTAGGCCCTTTATGAGGCAGGAGAGAAGAGGAAAGGCACAGACTGTTCTGTGTTTATCGACATTCTCACTTTAAGGAGCGCCCCTCATCTGAGACAAGGTACCCGTCGCCTCCACCCAGCTAGCAGAGAACCATAGCTAATTTCCTCCTGTTCTTAAGCTGTTAGTGAAGCATTTTAAAAATGTCACAGATTTAAGAAAATGTTTAAATAATGTTCATGTATAATGTTTAATGTCAATACAGTTTACTACAGCAAAAGTTACTACAGCTTTCAAAATAACATTTTAAATGTTCCTGTTACTTGATGGAAAATACAATGCATAATTTGACCCTGCCAGGATGAGATGTGCTTATGCTAAATTATTTCTACAGTAGCCCACAGTCCTCCTGAGGAAATGTCTCTGATACATCAACTGTTTTCTTGTGTTTGAACAGTTTTCAGTCAGTACTCTAAGTACAGCAAAGTGGACGTTACCAAAGCCATTGATTTGGAGCTGAAAGGTGACATTGAGAACTGCCTGACAGCAGTTGGTAAGAGTTTCACTGCACCCGCAGATCTAAATCTCTTCTCTCTGTTACAACATGACAAACATGCTATTGTTCAGCAATGATTCGTGCAACAAAACAGAAACTGGTTTTACAGAATGGATTCCATTCTGTTTTTACTTTACAACAGCAATCGTTAACAAAAAACAGTTATTGAGCAAGAGCATAACAGATCAGATCAGTGTTCAACAATCTTTTTATCTTATGCTGATTCACATCAGAAAGATTGTAATAATGATTTATAATTTGAGCTGTCAGGACTGATTGTTTGGTAGAATGTCAGTTTAATGAAGAAATGTACATACAGTAACCTGTCATTGACTGCAGATTTAACTGTTTTTGTGTTTTAGTCAAATGCACTGGGTGTAAACCTGCATTTTTTGCTGAAAAACTAAATCTGGCAATGAAGGCAAGTGTAACTCAATTATACATCACAGAACATTACATATAATACATGTGTACATACAAATGTAATATTACATATATATTATTTATATACAATTGGCCATGACGTTTTGTAGTGAAACTGAAAGCAATAAAACTGTGTGACTGAATAATGTCTTTTTTCAGGGTTCTGGTTACAAGGGCAAGATCTTAACCAGGATATTAGTAAGTCGTTCTGAAACTGATCTGGCCAAAATCAAGCAGGATTATCAGAAGAGGTTTGGCAAGTCCCTCTACAAAGAGATCCAGGTAAATCCATTCATTTAGCAAAGAAAGACTGAATTTTATTTTAATATTTAGTAAATCTTTTCATTGTTCTGTCATCACTCAATGCATACAATGCAATTTATTATTAAATAGTGAATGGCATTTCCTTTCTTTTACCTGAACAAAAGGATTTTGTGCTCTGTTTGCTTTCAGGACGACACAAATGGAGATTATGAGAAGATCCTGCTGGCCTTGTGTGGCAACTGAACTGAATGCAGCAGACATTCACCTAAATTCATCAGTAAAGGAATTATATTTCTCATGTAAACACCTGTTATACATTGAAATGCACTAATAATGAATAAAAACTGAATGTACAGTATATGTGTCTATTACAGTTCCTTGTGTGGATGTTTGCAAAAGTTCTGGTATGATGTAATTATGGTAAGATGGCTCTGAGACTGAAGAACTGAAACATCAAAAACACGTTTTATGATCACTGAAGTGGTACACTTGTTATCTTGTTTTCTTTCCAATTAAGTTGACACTCCTGTTAAAAACTTTGATAGTTGTTATTGACCGTTTTAAAGTTTATTATTATGGTAATTACTCATTCAGTTAGTTGAGGTGTGTTACATATTATCTGTGCTGCAAAAACCAGTTTCTCAAGCACCTCCACCACCCGTCCGCCCTCGCTCGATCTAACCAGTGAACTGTCTGGTTTAACAGCTTGTTACTGATAGTCCTACCCTAAACTCAAACTGGTCATTGTCAACATGTCAGGCCATGCAAACAGAGCTGTTTAAAACCACAACAAGACAGTCTTCAGTGGTCTGCCTACAAACACAGTCACAGAATCAGTGCATTAAACATTTCTAGTCTGCATTTATTTCTTTTATAAAGTTGTGGGTTGTTGAATACAACAGGATGTATATTTTATTCCCGCAGTTCTTGGCTGAAATAAATATTTTCTGAAGAAAGTGCTAAAATTACATTTTAAATATTTGATGACTTGTTAATGTTTTCAAAACCAACAAATTTAACAAAATCAATGTTGTTTTCAGTCACTGCAAATGTCAGACATTCTTTCCAACTAAAGAGCAAAGTTCTTAGGGTACAACTGGAACAACTTTCCCTCCTGTGTTTTCACTAATCCATATTTCTCAAGATTGTCCTCATTGAAACCCCCGTCCTGAAGGTCTCTCTCCATCTGTAGGGCTGTAAAAGGTGCTGGTGTCATCTCTCACCTGCCCCGTCTCAGTGCTGACAGAACCCCATCTACACAATACATTAATACACAAGACTGGATACAGAGACTGTTAGTTGTAATGATAGTCAGGTAGCGTGAACACTTTCTATACCACAATATCAGGTTATCAAGAACACTTCAACATTACAACGCCTCACTTCATTTCCCTTAAATGTCATCCAAGCTCCAGTAACTGTTATTATTTACAGTAATGCAGCCAAAACATCTCACTGACATTTCTGTTAATAAAATAATAACAGCTCAGATGCTGAAAGACGAACAGAAAGTCAATAAAGAGAAACACGCTCACCTTTTATTGTGTGACGTCGACAAGCCCCTTCCGTCCCCACGATATCCGTAAAGAGGTCAACGGTGATTGGTCCGCTCGTTTCAAAGACAGCCAATAGCAGCAGCAAATACTGAACCGAGCTCCGGAGGGTGTCGTCGGGCGCTTTTATTTTGACAGCGAGCGACTTCCTATTTTAGACTCGGGTATTAGTTTTGGGTAAAGAGGTTTACGTTTAAATATGTTCTTATAAAAATGTTGATTTATTCAATTATCATGTATATAAATGATCATGTCATGAAACATATGAAGTGTGTAACAGCTGCAATGGCAGACCGGTTGCGGGTTACTCTGATCCACCCCCGCCGGCAGTGCGTTGGAACATTCCTTATAGTTTTCGCGCTCGTCCACAGTGCGCATGCTCACACCGTTGGCCGCTCTCTAACGGAAACATGGCGTCAGTCTCGAGTGAGTTTGTGTTTCTTGTTTCAAATTCACTCTATTAAGGACTTAGGGCTGGTAGGACTTAAAACTTTTAATAAACGGTGAATAATAATTTCTTAGGGAACTTTCGAAATAGCCAGCGGCGCTCCAGCACGCTGCTTCTAGTGAGTGTTTTAGGCCAATGTGGCCGTGCGGTAACGCGACTCAGCCGGGTTTAAACGTGAGTTAAAGCACAATAATAGCTAAGCAAAGTGTAATAACATTACGTTAACAAAACCTTACATTCTACATTCTTCTGTTGGTATAAATCATAAAGAAAACTGAAAGCAGAGCGCAGCCATGGCAAAGAGCGTCATTGGCTCGCGTGTTTGCTCACGGTCACGTGGTTTGTGCGGCAGGGCGTAATACGCGTCCTATCAGCGCATGCAGACCGAGTGCAGTGATTGCACATCTTTCATACTCTTCCTAAAGATAAAGATAAATTTCCTGCTGGTCTTATGCAGCGGTGTTTTAAGATTTACACTAGGAAGTTAGTTGTGGTCATATGATTGACTGCAGATTGTTTAAATGTTGTGATGCTTTTGTTATTTCCAGATTATAGCAGCTACAGTCAGACTGGTGCACAGCAGCCGTAAGTCCATCTTAATTAGCAAATACTGTATTACTGACATTTGATGCTTTTCATGGTAATAAATGGATGCTTGTGTATGCAGGTATGGATCGTACACAGTCCCTCCTTCTCAGAGCTATGGGCATACTACCCAAGTAAGTGGTTGCTGGTATTAAGCATTGTGCTGGCAACACCAAAGTCATGAGTTCAATTTCCAGGCATCACACAATTATAAAATATATATAATATAATGTATGAAATAATATATCATGTATGAAATCATGTATGTGGCATTGAAACTGAGTGAGTGTGATGTTCTAGTGTAAGTGGTTAAAATAAGGACTCAGCACAGGTTTCACTCAGGTTGTTTTACTGCAGGGATATTCTCAGCAGGATTACAGCTTCGCTCAGCCTGCTGCTGCACCTGAGAGCAGCTACAGTCAAGCAGCGCCCTCCGCTGGAGGATACACACAGCAGCAGTACGGCTCCACGTATGGACAAGCAGCAGCGGCGGCGGCGGCGGCTGCAGCACCTGCAGCGCCAGGTCTGGAGGCGGAGCTTGTGCTCGTTGTTACATGTATATTTTGTTGTAGCATCTCTGTACAGATCTGAGAAACTTTTCTTGATGTTTTTTTATATTTAGGATTTTAATTTAAAATATTTAAACTTAACTTCGTTCATGTACAAAATCATTCTAGTAATTATTGTTTACCATGATGTTTCTCAGCTGCGTATGGATCACAGTCTGGTGCGTATAATCAGCCTGGGCAGAATTATGGGGCCGGCAGCTACACTAACTCCACTGCAGCCCCTGCTGCCCAGCCCTCCTACAGCTCCCAGCCCGGATACTCCACCCAGCCTGCCTATTCCGGCTACAGCCAGCAGCCGGCTGCCTCCACTCCTCAGAGGTACTGCAGCATCTCACAAACCGGCCAGAACCTCCCACCTCCATATGCTGTTCTTGCCTCAGGCTGACAGAATGCCAACACTTATTTAAAGGAATATTCCACCTAAAAATGGCCATTCTCTAATTTACTCACCCTGTGCATTTATTTTAGTTTATTTCAGACGATCACGGAGTTCTTTTAAATATTCTTTACAATGGCAGTGAAGGGTGCCTGAGGTTGTGAAGTTCTAAAATGTGAAGATCCGTCTGAGTAAATCTGGAGTGTCTGTTTTTACCTTGCAGTTACAGTGCAAGCAGCCAGCCCTCCTACAACCAGAGTGCCTACTCCCAGCCTGGAGCATTCTCTCAGTCTCAAGGAGGCTACCAGGCTCAGCAGCCGGGCTATGGGCAGCAGCAAAGCAGTTATGGCCAAGGACAGCCGCCTCAGCAGGGCCCACCTGCTGCCTACCCTCCCCAGGGCAACGGGTCATACGGGCAGCCTCAGTACAGCCAGCAGGGTGCCCCACAGGACGATCGCTACAGTAAGTGCTACTGCAGTTACGCGTCTCTGTACTGGTTTACTGGTGGATGTTAGGTGGTTGAGGCTGTCTGTGTGTGATCTCTCCTGTAGGCAGTTACAGTCGGGGAGGTGTGAGTGGGGGTTACCTGGGGTCACAGCCTCACCAGAGAGGGGGATATTCTGGACCTGCAGATGGTGGCAGAGATGATTATGATCGTGGGGGTCCTCGGGGCCGCGGGGGGATGGGGTAAGATCATGCCTTCATTTAATGAACAGCAGTCAGTAGCCACATGCAGGGTTTATATGAGCAAGAGTGTGTAGGGTGGGTTTGTTACAGTAGTGTTTGTGAAAATACATTTATACTTAATGTACTTTAATCTGTTTATTGGGTCTATTATGAAAGCTTTACATTTTGTCTTGTTTACTCAGTTGCTGGTGTCGCAGCATCGGGTGGGTTTTTATTAAAGCATTGCGTAAATGACATTTCAGCTCCTGGTGAATGAGTTTAATGGGGAAATGAGAAGCACAGTTGTGTCAGATTGCGTTCGGTTGTGTTGTATGTGACTGTAGTTTAATACTTGGTTTAGCTTAAGATTGAATGAGGATCTGATGCTGTTTTCTCACTGAACTTTTAAGTGTTTTTGAGGGGGAAAGAAAAGCAGCACACAGTGGCAGATCACAAACATCTACACGTCATTTTGCTGGTTAAGAGTTTTTATCACACATGGTGGGACACTTTTATTCTGCACTGAGTTTCAGGTTGTAGTTCAGCGTGGTTTTACCAGCACTTGAGTTACAGGGTTTGGGCAGAAGTTAAGTCACACGGTTTAAAAAGGTTAAGGTGTGGTGAGGGGAAAAAGACCTTGGTTATATTATGTAGATGAACTATACCTTTAATGTGCTGTACACTTCACAGCAGAGGTAAGACTGTCTCACTGAAGCGACACGTGTGTGTGTGTGTGGTGCTGCTCAAAAACTGCTTCTACGTTTCATGTTTAAATATTTTTGCATTGAATTGTTCATTTCTCATTTCAGAGGTCTTGTTTTAACATTGTCACATTTATACGCTGCAGGTGTCAGAGATCCTTATAACAACAGCAGAACTTATTAAGTGCCTTAGAACAACAACTTAAACCAAAGGGGAACTTGTGTAAAGTTTTTTTTTTTTTTTAATTAGCTGATGTTTGAAATGTTTCGTCTACTTGATCTTCTTGTGTAAAACTTTAATTTGAACAGATGCATGTTTAATTTGTGCAATGGGAACATTTTAATTTGGGTTAAAACACAAACTGAAGAGACTTTAAGTGGACTTAAGAAACTTAAGTTTCTGTCTAATTTGCCACAACATGTTATTGGTTGTGTGTGAGCATTTTACAACAGGGCGATGATTTCTGTTCAGATAATTCTAACATGTTAACTTTACAATTATTGCAACCAGCTGTTACATATTAGAATTTAAAACTGCCCCTTTAGTGACTATAGTACATTATAACACGAGGCCTTTATAAAGAGGCCTTTTTCTACTCAAGTCCTTTGGTTGAAGACTAAACGGATTGTCGCCTTCATATCTTCATGTTTAGCATCGCTGGAGACAGAGGGGGCTTCATTAAGCCTGGTGGTAAGTTTCTACAGAGTATTCCATTGGCTAGTCCACTCCTGACTTAATGTAGCGGTTATTTAAGCCTGATTCTTAAGTTTCCATTGGTGTGCCACTTTTCCAGAAGAAGAGTGAGTTTCAGATGGTTCAGTGTCTGTATTTGTATTTGATGTGAGCCAGGCATGTTCTCATTTGAATCTTTAAATGTAATCCTGGAGGGATGAAGCTCTTGGTTTTTCTCAGGGATGTTTACCGTGACAGTGTTGTTGTTTTTGCAGGCTTCAGGTTAGCTGTTGTGATGGTGTTTAATGGTGTTTGTTTTTCTCTTTAATGTGTGGATGTCCAGCAGCCATGAGGGGTGGCATGATTCGTGACATGGGTACGTTTCTGACGTGTGTCTGAGTTGAGTCAGTGTTAGTTTTCATCCAGTGATTAAATGAGATTCTGCTCAAACTCGCAGGGCATCCGGGAGGGCAGGACGACTCTGAGAACAGCACCATCTACATCACAGGCCTCACTGAGAACGCCACACTTCCAGAGATGGCCGACTTCTTCAAACACTGTGGACCCCTGCGGGTGAGGAGCTGCTGTCATTGGACTGACAGTGTCTTTAGTTTCCCTTAGCATCAGCACGTTACAAGCTGCTTGACCAGGTGTCGCTCCATTACAGTCCTTTGACAACTTGTGTTTCTTTCTCTAGATAAACCGGCGTTTAAATCAACCGGCCATAAACATCTACACAGACAGAGACACCGGCAAGCCAAAGGGAGACGCCACTCTGTCCTACGAGGAACCTGCGCTTGCTAAAGCTGCTGTTGAGTACTTTGATGGTCGGTTCTCGTCATGTTTAAGATGGAGTTGTGTGAATCCTCTGCTGGCTGCTTTTCTTATTCAGTTTTAAACATTAAACCGTGTCCACAGATGTTTCTGTGCTGCCATTTTCTCAGGTAAAGAGTTCCAGGGCCAGAAGATAAAGGTGTCTATGGCTCGCCGGAAGCCCATGGCAGGAGGGATGAGAGGTGGGATGCCAATGAGAGGTGGTCCCGGGATGCATCGTGGAGGTATGATGTTTTTTCTTGATGCACCACAGAGGCAAACTCCTTGCTTTCCGTGAAATTTCACTCTTTAAAACAAAATTGGTCACTTGTGAGGTTTGTATAGATCCAGTGAGAAAACGTATGGGGCAAGTGTTGATCTGCATTCACACAGCAGCTCAGAGCTAAAAGCAAGCTGTGACATTACAGGGCAAATGAAGAACTGATTGTCTTATTCTCTGTCCTTCATAGTTCTAAAAGTTAAAATAGGCACAACAATATTTAAACTATGGTCCAACCATTACCTGTGCAATATAGAGTGGGCATGTGAAAGCATTTTCTGCAGGACGATGAGTTAAAACCTCAAGTCTATGGTGGCTCTCTTTTGTCTGCATGAAGGAATGATGGAGAGAGGTGGTTTCCCCCCGCGTGGAGGTCCTCGTGGTGGGATGGGCTGGGCCGGTCCTCAGACGGGCAATATGCAGAAGAGAGCTGGAGACTGGGAATGTCCCAACTCGTGAGTGACAGGCTTAATGTTTCTTAATTTACACTGACTTGACTTCACGTTAACCCTTGTATCTGACGTCAGGGGCTGTGGAAATCAGAACTTCTCCTGGAGGATGGAGTGCAACCAGTGTAAAGCTCCAAAACCTGAGGGCCTTGAGGCTCCGCCCTTCCCTCCTGGAGGTGAATGCTGATTTACAGCCTCAGTGAAATGAGGGACTTCTCTCATTGGCTGCCATTTGTAATGTCTACATGTTCACCCAATGAAACCCTCCCATCAGTTCCTCACTTGTGTTTGTATGTTGCAGGGGACCGTGGAAGGGGTGGGATGGGAATGAGGGGGGGCAGAGGAATGGACCGTGGTGGACCTGCTGGCATGGGAGGTCCAGGAGGCATGCGTGGAGGCTGGGGAGGAGACCGTGGAGGTTTCAGAGGCCGTGGAGGAATGGACAGAGGAGGTTTCAGAGGTGGCAGGGGTGGACCTCACATGGACAGAGGGGGCAGGAGAGGTATGGGACCCCCAGGAAAGATGGATATGAGGTGAGTCTGAGCACAGGGAGTTTGTCAGTATTGTAGCTTCTGTAGCGCTGGAGATGCATTCAACCGTTTGTGTTCTGACAGGGATCACCGTCAGGAGCGACGCGACAGACCCTACTGAGTCACAGCACAGAGTTATGGGAATTTTATACTCCTTTTATGATTCCGTATTTATAAATGACTCTTGCTGTTGTTTTTAAGTTCAGGAGCACATGGTGTGCAGTTGTGTGTGTGCGCGCTACGATGGCGTTTTGATAGTACCCCACACATCAGATTGGGCGTCTGTCTCTATTATGTAACCTTGTACTTTAAAGTTTTTTACAAAAATAAACATTTCCACCTCCAGTTGTTTGTGAGTGTTCTGTTTAATTCATGTTGTGACTTCATGTGATCAGAAGAATTTATTGGCTGCTTCGTTGTGTGTAAGGTTAAAAAAAGCTGTTTACAAATGAAAGCGCAAAGGTAAATGTCAGACATGCTCAGTTGATCTCATGCTGATGTCAGGTCATTGCTGTAAATGAGGTGTCGGCAGGAACTGACAGGATGATGCTTTTATCTGCATCAGATGTCCTACAAAACCATCTGAAGTTTTAAATGGTGTTAAAATGAGGTTACATGAAGGTTACAGCCTAATAATTCTGGCATAAAACCTTTCATTGTATAGAATAGCACATCAATGCCTCCAGTGTTTAATGGTTAACAGTTAGTGCCAAAAACACACTTGCTGTGGTAATCACATTTATGGGTGGGTAGGTTTACTTTAACCATATACTTTAGGTAAATTACAGTCGGCAAAACCTTTTAGGGGCATTTTAATTTGTAAAAACACTAGTAAATAACTGCTTTTATTATTGTGAAAATGCAAGTTTTGGTTTATGGTTGGAGTTTAGGTGTGTGTGTGCTGGTTATCCAATAAAAGTACAGTAACATTTTGTCCTTGTGAGGACATTTATGGTCCCTGTGAGGAAACAAGCTCATATGTCATAAAGTGTGTGTGTGTGTGTTCACAGAACAGCTGAATCATCTAGGCTTGAAGAATGATCTCATTTGTGTCCTCCCCTCTGTCTAGCTCTCTTAGTAACAACAGACACCTGAAATAAATCTCACGCTGATGTGGTGTGGTTGTTACACAAACAGGAAGTTAAAAATATTCCTTTTATGCTTTGTTAGATGTTAACAGTGTTCCTTGGAAAGAAAAACAGGACCTGGCTTTAGAACTGAATGCAGGCAGTGTCTTACAGCAGTTATATTTAGAGAAGTAGGCAGGAGTGATTTTAATCTGTTGTTGGCATGTTTAGAGAGATATTGTTAAAACATCACAGAAAGGATGGTTTAAAATAGGACGACACTCACCTATTTTACTCACAGAAGGAAGTTAGACATTCTTAAGAATCGTTTTTTTGGGTAACCAACTATTTACTTGCATTACATTAAAAGGAAACATCATTTTATTACTCTGTTTTAAAATATGAGCCCTTCACACGCTGTTGTGCTCATTCACTGCTTACAAGTGTGACCCTGATCTGAGAGTGTTCAGAGTTTGGAGGACAGACGCTTGTTTGTTTCGCAGTCATTGAAGTAACTGCTGAAAGAGACGAATGAGGGTGATGAACATCATGATGGTGTTTCCTGTCTGTCTTTTGTCTCTCTGCAGAATCACTCCTTTCATTTGCTGATCAACACCATTAGCAGACAACTGGGAACTGATCTGAGTCCAGCCAGAGTGAGTGTGTTGTGTAGCTCTTACCTTCACTAAAGTCTAGCCATTATCTGAACCAAAGCGCTTCATTGCATCAGTCATTAGATTTGCTCACAAAACAGTCAATGCAAGCAAACTTAACACTTATGAAACAATCTCCAGTGTTAAACCTGAACACAACAGATCAGTGAAAACATGGTTTTGAATAAACCCATTAACTTATGATTGTTTGTCTCAGATGTTGTTTTAACCTTATTGTTTATTTTGTTGTTTATCTGTAAACTCTGACAGAACTGAGTCGGTGTATGAGCGACTGCAGCTCAACATGTTGGGCGTGAGGCGGCGCAGAGGACGGATCGTTTCCAGCTGATCCAGAGGAACCGGGTCCGTCTGCTGCCCGCCTCTCTCAGCCCCGAACCGGGACGCGTGAACGAGGCGTTGAGCAGGTTAGTTAAGCAACGCGGCGCGCGTCAGCTGCGATGTTTTTACTGATGGTGTTTCTGTTTGTCCTGCAGGAGCGAGAGACGGAGGAGGCGCGTATCTTACAGGCATCCGGAAACCTCCGAGTCCCGCAGCGGCATCACCGCGAGCGGCGCTGAGAGTCGAGGCGCCGGATCTCGTTCCGCGATGGCCGTGCGGACACCGTGTCACCGTTTACCGGGAATTACCGCGTGAGACGATCGTCCAAGATTCCGCGCCTTGACTGACACGCGTTACCCGGTAACATGGCGGATCAGAGCCACATTCAATCCGCCGCGTCCAAAAGCATAAGGCCGTTTAAATCCAGCGAGGAGTACCTGTACGCCATGAAGGAGGATTTGGCGGAATGGCTGAACGCGCTGTACGATCTGGACATCACGGCGGACACCTTCATGGAGGGTCTGGAGACCGGCTGCGCGCTCTGCCGGCACGCCAACAACGTGAACCGCGCCGCGCACGAGTTCCAGGAGAAACATCCAGACGCGGCGCGGGCGCTGCGCGTTCCCAGCAGGGGGGTGCTGTTCCAGTCCAGGAACGTCATTCCCGGATCCTTCCTGGCCAGAGACAACGTGTCCAACTTCATCGGCTGGTGCCGGCAGGAGCTGTGGATCAAAGACGTGCTGATGTTCGAGACCAACGACCTGGTGGAGAGATGCAACGAGAAGAACTTCGTGCTGTGTCTGCTGGAGGTGGCGCGCCGGGGGGCCAAATTCGGCATGCTGGCCCCCATGTTGATTCAACTGGAGGAGGAGATCGAAGAGGAGATGCGGGACCAGGAGAGCATGACGGGGTCCTTGGGGGAGTCAAGCCTGCCGAAGAGGACGTTAAGTCGGAAGGAGAGCATCGGGGAGCCCGACCCAGAGCTCGTGGCCCGCTGGCAACAGCAGCAAAAGAGGATCTTAATGGAAATGCGCAACCTGGACGAGCTGGTGAGTTTACGCTCAACATTAACGTGGTCCAGCGCAGCACACATGTGTCTTCAGGCCTTCAGATCTGTGGCAGTGATTCAGAT
>JBAJNP010011029.1:0-15443 GCA_036877545.1 Yasuhikotakia modesta
CAAGTCGTTTCATTTAAGATTAGGAGTATGCATGTGTAACCCCCAGTATGCATACATGACATATTGGGATACAATTAGACACTACACACTACCAACACTACTTACATTGTAAGTAAATTTAAATGATAATTACTTAAAGTGTGTGAGTGTATCTAAGCTAAGGGTTACAGTGAATTTATTGTATACAATTTATCAGTGTGTGTTCCCTGAGAATCAAACCCACAACTATTTAAAAAAATCTACCAATTAAGCTACAGGAACAATTCTATTACAGTTTGCTATGGATAAATAAATGCTTGCTATGTTACTCACACTAACATAAAACTAAATTTAATATAGAAACTAGATTTATTTTTACCCACACATGTAAAATAGCGTAATAATACTAACTATGCAAAGCTCTACACTTGAATTTGGAGGCATCATATCTACAGCCGAAAGCACTTGATGTACAGCACCAAAGATAGCATAAACATACTTCAACATGCTATGTGTCACTGCCAGCCCACCTTCTCATAATTCTCAAGCTCAAAAGCCACAAAACGTCATACTGTCAATATCGCATGCAAAGGAATCCTGCTGAGTGCAACAATGCATACAGTAGCTGTCAGCGGGTCCTTGGATAAGGCACAAAGTCAAGTGAGCATGCTAGTGTGATAACAGGGCTTCCTCAAGCAGAAAATTGATACAGATAATGGAAGGAAAGATATGCGGCTCAAAAAGAGATTGAGAATTCTCAGTGTCGTCTTAAATGTGTGCAACATCTGACTGAACATACATGTAAAAAAATATCAATGCCATGCCATGTGATGTAACAAAAACAGCAGGTGACATTAACAGTGAACAAGATAGAAAATGAGGTGTTGTGCTGTTATACTTCAATCACACACTGAACTTCTGATAACTTTATACTACACAGATTCAGATGTTCTTACGTTACTGTATGTGAAACATCGAGGTTTTCTGTTCTTCAGAGCTTGCAGACGTCTCGCGGTTACAAGAAGTTTTTACAAGTTACAAGTTTTAACAGGCAATTTGTTACTTTTCTGTCCAATGTAAAAAAAACTGTCTAACAAAAAAAATCACCTGAAAAAGTAGCTGGTTACTCAATAGATGTTTACTTTTAAACAGATGTTTACTTTTAAATAGATGTAATACTTTCACCAGTAACAGTTATTGTTTTTTATTTTATTTATGGGAAATATATGTTTATAGATAGATACATTTGGTTTACACAAACTGGATGGACAGAGCAAATAACAAACATTTTTTTATTTTATTGATGTTAATGAAATGATTATTGCTAGGAAATCACACAGTTCCTGTGGGAAACAGTCCAAAATCCTTTGTTTAAATGCTTCTAGTACCAACCAAATGCACCATCTTCTGTCAAACAGACATGATTTTAATAGACTAATGTCCAGCAAGATTCAAACTGACCTTTTGCACCTCAGATGTAAATACTGGAATGTCTCCTGTCTGACATCATCTGTGAATCTGATATGCTAGTCTATATTCAGCTGGACAAACCCAAAATTATTCCATCTGAAAAGTCCACCTATCACCTCTTTTATTATGTGTGTAAATGTAGTTAAGGTAATAACAGTCCAGGAACTGGCAGTTTTGAACTTAGCACTGACAACCAGATAATTGAATACAGCTTGAAATGTGGTACTTCAGATGCAATTATGGACCCGGTTTCTCTTCTCGCTCTTTACAACACTCTAAGCTATGACAGGAAACCCATTAATGGGTTGAATAAATGGTAAACGCTATAACTTCGTTTCTAAACCTGCTGCAGACAGATGCTAAATAGTCTGTGTTTGTTCTGCTTTGATAAACTGTTGTGTTCCAAAATGTAGCGACTTGTGTGAATGACTGGAAATGTGAATTAAGTCTTATCGTGGTGTGAAAGGGGAGTGAGTGCATTTTTGAATAAATGAATAACAAATAGGAACTATTAGAAGAGACTCTGCTTTCGTTTTAGTTGCTCTTATGAATTCAGAATGACATCAAAATGTCTTCAGTGGAGTATACAGCTGTGGAACCGCTTGGCATGTCTCCTGGGAAAGAGATTTTTTTTCACCAAAAATAAAAGCGGAGCATTCTTAAAACCATAAAACTGGTACAGGGTTTATGGAGTGTGAAAATTTATAATGCTCACCAAATGTTTGGAGGTTTTTTTCTTCAGGGATGGCAATTAATAACAGCAGTGTGCTGTTTCTCTGTTGGTTCTGTCAGATTGGCAGTAGAGGGATGGATAGATGCCCCTGTGTGAGAGATCATCACTGTTCTGAAGTTTCTTGGAGTGCATGTGTGCTGGGAATAATGGGCCAATGGGATAATGGCCCTGTAGCACTAAAGCTATCTTACACACAGATGGTAGCTATAATGACAATCATTTCAATTTAATATCAGGTTAATGATTTGTTGTTTTTGTAATATTGAGGAACATTATTCTACCTCAGTTTAGTGTACATAAACAACTATATGAAGTCATTTGGTATAAATACCTTGTAGTGTTTGTGGTTTGAGCAGCCCAGCATGGCAACCAATTGTGAGCAGTTGTGTGAGTCTGGGGCGGAACTTCCTGATTGTAGGAAACCAGACAGTAAATCTGGGAGCCAGACAGAAAGGGTGGTGGAAGTGTGAAAAAGATGCAATCATTGCACAACACACTTATGGCACAGAAATGACACAAAGACACAAAATGGCTGTCATTATTTCTTCTCATGTTGTACCAAACGATTTTATATTTTACCCATGGAACAGTTTTGAAACTATAGGCAACAAACTTCTTTCAAGCACCATAAAGGTGTCAGATCAGATCAAAGGGTCAGCATGCAGTATATCTCAAGTTTTAAACTATACTACACCTTTGTGTGAGGACCAAACAAAAATAAAGATTACGTATTAGGCATCATGTTTGTTAATAGAGAACAAATAGCATTTTTGTGATCAACCTGTGACTAAGAAAACAACTGTAAATTTCAGAGCTTAAAAGATAATCTTGTGTTTATAGTCATTTTTCTGACCCTGACAGGTTTGGAATGACATGAAGGTGAGTAAATAATGGCAGCATTTCTTTTGGTTCATTTTGGGTGAACGATTCCTTTCATATTTACACTAATCAGAAAAATTTCTAATAAAAAGTAGAAAAACATCTAAAAAGCATTTTTGGCAGGAATTTGACAGGAAGCCAGAATATGTGGTAATTATTAAAACCTACACAAGCCTCTGGTGAATATTACATTCACAGGAGGCTGAGGGAGACTCTTGCTTTAACTAATAAAATAACATTTCCTCTTTGAACATTAATTAGTCCTAGAACTTCACATTCAATTATTTTTTAAGATTAGTTGGAGAGGATTTGGGGCAAATTGACTGAATCTGTCACAAACACAAATTGAACTTGAACTTTGGCCAGGAGAAATGAATGTGTCTTATTTAACTCACAAAACCTCTCAAAAAAAAGTGACCTTTATGAATAATTGTACAGTCATATGAAAAGCCACAATCATAAGGTAATAATTGTAAAAAAGATCATCAGCAGAATTATTAGTTACAGTGCAGCTCATTGTAATAACATGACTGTCTGGTTTGTGGCGTTACATTTATACACTTCAGGAACTAAAAACTAAAAACTTCTCATTTTTAAAAAAAATGCTCATTTAATTACAAAGCCTGTAAATAGCAGCCAGTGACCTTGAACAACACTGAAAACCATAACTATCTCCAAATCCCTTCCATTGTGTTGATATTGGAAGAGCCCTGTGGCCCTTTCAGTCCCCTTAGATGAACTGTACAGCACATGCAGATACCTGAGTGCATTGTTATTTATCACCACACGCTTTTTGGATTTGCAGACATAATTTCCACAATGAGTGGTGGCTTGTAACTGGTCTGAGTTCAGTGCAATAACTGTTCCCTCACTGTCACAGTGAGCAATGCCTTCCCTCCCAGTGACCTTGCTGTAACGCCTTTGGTAAATCTTAAGAGATCGTCTCCCAAACTCCCAGTGATAAACAAAGTTCCCAATGCCAAAAGGTTGTATGAGATACACACTGTAAAGCATTTGCAGCATTAATGTAGTTCTGGTTGGTCTAATGTAAGAGATTTACAGATCTAACATTAATTAAATAATGGATGGGTAATTTTCCAAAGTTGGCACGCTTAATGGGCCACATTTTGTGAAGTTCTTCATGCTGCGTTACTTTTTAATGGCCGGCAAGGTTATTCACGATCTTGCATAAAGCAATTTAATCTGTTTTGGAAGGAATTAAAAGTAAAATCAGAGAGGCAGACGAGGGAAGAGTCTCTTTAAGAGCCTGATTTATGCTTTGCTGTTCACTGGACAAATGGTTGCACCTTTTCTTGGGCTGTGACGGTTAATTAAACTGAAATAGCTAATTGATGTCAGATTACGGGAGTTTTACTTGAGACAGCTTTACTCTCAAGCATCTCGCATGGTTTCAAGTGTCATTAAATTTATGAAGTTGATTAGGGAGAGCTAATTACACGCAATAAACTTTTGTGCTCAGCAATTGCTGCTCTCCCATTAAGGCTAACTTAAGACAAAAATACAGCATGTTTAATTTGCCAGTCTGTTTGGAAACATATGTTAATAATCTTTCAGAAATGAGTCACACAGAAAACATGTCCTGGTCACATTTTACTCCAAATTACAAAGAAAAATACACAATTATATTTAGATTGATATAAGCACTGTTTAGGTGCATTAAAATATTTACAGTGACATTATTGTCTGGACAATTAAGCATATTGAGCCCTAAATCCACATTTTTATAATTTATTCTTCATTTATTTTCAAAAGTGGTTATCTTTTATTACTGTAATATGTAATGACAACTATTACACAATTATTGTGAAACTATCATATTTTAAATTGGAATCAGCACAAATTATCAGTACAACAAATATGTACATATTTAAATGTAAATCACAATTCACTATATGCACAATTGCTTTATGACTTTCATGGCTTTTTCATGGCCCCACACCCACAAAAAAGACTCTGTGGTTTCTCTAAGAAACCCATACAGTATGTGCATTATTCACACAAAATCCCCACACAATCAGTTTAATATGTGATTTAATATGACATAACAGTCCACAGTCTGCAGGACTCAATGGCAGCACTACACTAGCACACAACACTGAACCGAGACCAACTTCTACCTGCAACCTGTTTACTTCTCATTACACAACAGATGATACGGCTAATCCAAGATCAGCGAGCAACGACCTCAATAAACACAGCAAATGGAGCAGAGATCCTCGCCGTAGTTTGTTTTAATGGGATTATAGAGGCCTCTTCGTCACCATAAACAATCTCTATCATCCAGAGATAAACTGCAACCCAAATCCTATTATTCTACAAAGGCCGTCCAGGAGAACAACAGCTTCGTTGATGTTTGTGATTAAGCTTCCGGTTTTAATCCCGGGACACAAATGATGCGGAATACGCATCACAATGTGGGAAGTGAAAAATAGAAAACAAATGCTTCATCGCTACAAAGGAGAACAGATTAAAATAGTCATAAACACAAGATGTAAAAGTGACATTAAAGCATTGTCTGGAACCTAAATGTAACATTGAAATACTGCACAGAACAGTCTTCATGAAAATACACGTTACATGCAGCAAAGCATAGCATAGCATACAATTCACCATAGACTCAAGGGTGCATGTCAGCGTATGAGTGTTGAGAAAAAATGAGTTTCAATGTTACATTTATGTTATTTTTTCTGACAGTGTGTTTAAATGTGTTGTAAACGTTCTGTTAAAATGATCTTGATCACATTTCAAACATCTAGTGTACAGATAAGAGAGAATGAGACAAACATGCAGGAATACATTTTAATTACATTCTATGAAGTCTATTTAGAGAAATGTTATTTTAGCATGATAAACAAATAAAGCACTCAGTCCCAGATGATTGGCCATACAGAACTTAAGAGCACTGCTCTATTTCTGCAATGTCATACACTGTTACTGTAAGCAAAAATTCATTACGTCAGATTTAAGTGGGTAGATTTTCAAACTTTGGGGTCTTTGTAACTCATATCCACCATTACCTCTGTCCTGACACCCCTGCAATTATGAGTACAAGTAATACATCGCATACCACTAATAAGCCATAAGTATAATCAAAACATGGTGCTATTTGGTATACTTCTTACTATCATTGCCTTCCTATGCTTTCTAAACCATCAAAGCCCAGCATTTACACCCTGGCGTGTTCACAGAGCGTAAACTCCCTCCTGAGTCTGTGATAAATTGCCTACCTGTATGTTTCCTGCACCTTTTTCCAATCACAGATCAACGATCACACATAAATACAGGATCGTCAAACCCCCCAGTGTTGCCAGACTTTCACTTACAGCGCTTGTGAACTTGAGAAATCAAGTGTTTTAAAGAGCATCTGTTTTTAGATTCCATGCGGTAAGCTATAAATCACAGCTGGGCTCTGTGATTGTACATCATCACAGGACACTCCAGTGGCAGAAATATAAATAAACATGGCTGCACCATTAATGAAAGAAGAATTATTCAGCTAGCAGGAACATCTTGTGGGTGTGTCTACAGTGGTCAATATGGATGTTATACCAATCAATACAGTAGTACAACATTAAAAAAAGCCAGTTACTGTTACTACACTGACCATTTTTATGTCCATTATACTGTATATATATATATATATTTCCTAATATACTGGATATCTGGTAATCATATAACATGGTTTTCTTTTGTCACAATATTACAATTACATGAACAAATTTCACTACTTTGGTGCTACACAGTCACTTCTAAAATTACTTCTAAACTTCTCAAATCTATTTGTGTTACATTATTAAACTGGATTGATTAACACAGATTAGTAGCTAGTTTCATAATTCACCCCAAAAAGAAACATTAGTGATTATTAATTTACCCTTCAAACGTTTTTTTATTCAGAAAAAAATGTCCTGGAAATAAAAAAGTCCTGTATTTTTTCATTACAATAAAAGCACAAGTTGTATTTCAATATGCACACTCTTTAAAATGCATTCACTAAATTTCATCACAAATCATTTTCAAAAATATCACATTTCTGCATAACAGTAATGACCCAGGCTCTCTCTCCATCAGTTTCTCTACTAAATCAGAGACACTTTGAGTGCTTAATCTTAAAGTGCATTAACTAGTGTCTGATAATATGTTTGTTTGATTGACGCTTCTGTAAATAGTTGTTGTTTGGGAAACCATGGCTGGTCCTGGTGATTTTTTCCCTGTGGCTTCGAGTTCTGCTCTCCCCTCGAAGGGCTTCCAAGTAAATAGCTGATGAGTTGATTTTTACACTTTATGAATAATATCTCCCACGTCTAGAAGATGAAAGCTGAAGTGTTAGCAAGCCCGCATCCAGGCTGAGGAACGTGGGAAGATAAGGTGATATATTGTTTCATTAGAAGCTTAGAAAATGCATTGCGGAATTCGCCGGAAAGGCTAGAAACATGAAACTCATTCAAATGCATTATCTAACAATTCAGATAAGCCTTTCAGACTCTGCCTTTCTTTTTCTCAATGTGTTTATCATTAGCATCTTTACCTTTGACAACCTTTGAAACTTTAACCAGTAGGTTGGGAGTAAATTGGATTGGTTGAGGTGTGCTGAATCTATTCTTGTGCATTACATTAACTACACATGACAGCTGAGGTGTCGCTGGTTACAGCACTAGCTCTAGGCAAACACATAAAATTATTCAGCGGACAGAACAGCTATAGTAAGACAACCTAAATTAATCATTGCATCATCCAGTAATTTTGGTATTTAGAGGTTTGCATTGTGTTTGCACCAGGTCTACAGTAAAGAGCACCTATTTGCACTCCTGTTGCAATAGTTATAGAAAATATGTAATTTGGAGGAAAATTCCCTAAAGAGTAAATATAGAGTATTATAAAGCTGTAAAATGAGATTAAATAATGCATGTTACATTGCCTTAAACTGAATGATTATGTTGGCCATCTTTAATGAACCGCTCATATCATGTTTTGCTAAAACACTGAAACATTTCCACAGTTATGATGTCATATCTCACTGACAATCTGTGACATAAACTCCCGTCATTGTTTAAATAAAATTACATCATAACAATAATACACACCTAATGTAAATATGGTACTTAATTAGACAAAATGCAAATAGTTTATATTTACAGTATCATACTGTAAATAACATCTGCTATTCTTTAACAATCTGCACACGCCTGCCAATCAAACCAACCAACCAATCATATTTAGAGCATTAGATATATTTTTATTTAAAACTATATACATTTCCTGGGATTCGAACCATCAGCCTCATTGTCACATGCTGTACCAGCTAATCCACACGAATGCTGCCTATCAAATCAATCTTTTACAGGAAATAAAGCACAGCTCAGCGCCCATGAATGTCTCCACTGAGGGAAATGCTATGCGTTGCGTTTCCTGAATTCACTGCCAATGTCAAAGCAGTGCAGAGGCATATAAAGCCAGCCGGCTGGGAATAAACAAAGCTGAGTGGGCTGAGGGAAAACACTGGCCCACGATGCAACGCGGCTGCCAGTCTGTATTTATAGGCCCGCGCATCATCGACTGTGCTGTTACACAACCAACTGTTCACTAGATGTTTTTCCTCTTCTTTGCCTTTGTCTTACTGAAGACTCCAATAAGACACACCAGAACATACAGTATGTTGTGGTGTCCTAGAAAATGCCTCGCATAAATATTCAGACCAATTATCTTCTTTCACTGAATCATAAATCCAGAAGTAAAATTGCAAAGCCCAATGTGACATTGTTGAGAGGAAATATGAGAGCTAAAATGTAGCGTTTGCCCAACCGTTCACTGTAATCGTAATAATTGCGAAAGACTGTAATGCTTTAAATGCGTCTACAAACAAATGATGCTAGAGCTGTTTCAGAATTAGCTTCATTTTTGTAAGACATTTTGAAAAGGCTTTTAAAATGCAAGAAAACACACACACACACACACACAGGTGTAGTTTATGACATTAACTGTGGCCATAAATCTGAACCACAGTGTACAACAAATGTTTGATCTATTGTTCAGGCCCAAGCTTTTTTCCTAAAAAAGTGTTTGTGCTATATTTCATTCAAATAAATGCCTCTTGGTTGGGTAATTTGTTAGGTAATGCAATGACATTCATACATTTTTAAGTGTGGTTTCAGTATATTTATTGATACCTTTCTGCATTTTATGCCTCCAAAGCAAATATTTTCTGAAATATATTATTGTTGTTATCGTTCCTCTGGCTGGTTTAGTTCTACAGAATTGTCTTAGACTTAAGTTCATTTCTAAATGCAGCTGACCGTGAGGATAGGTGGTGGTTTTGCTTGTGGCAGTTTAAGCCCTGAGACCTGAACAGAATAAGAAATGCCTATTGAACGCTCCTGGCATTTTGTTTCAGCACCACGGACAGTACCAGCAGACCCTCTTCAAAGTCTTCTGCTCATAAGTTCAACTGCTGCCTTCATCTAAACCCAGATTTTCCCTCTCATCCGAAGGTCTTCTCTGCAACTCCAGAATCACGGATCCTTGCTCCCAAAGCGGACAAAACAACCGTTTAGCGTATTCTGTGGTGTATTTCCAGCTTCGGTAGCAATTTTGATCTCAAGCTTTGGTTTTGGTAGAGCCTTTGGGGTACAATTTTTGTTTCTGTTCAAAAGTGAGCAATAACCAGCCTCAGTCCTGGGTCTCAAAAAAACCAACTACATACTGACATGATCCAGCCTGTGGCTATATCTTCATCCAGAGGTGACTATTTCTTTGTATTTATCACATTAAAATTTGATTATACTATTTTCCTATACTTGTAACTTTGAGGTAAAAAAATTCTCCTCAGGTACATCATGACCAAAAACTTCCATAAGTGACTAAAACATTAAGTTTTTCCTTTTAAAAAAAATCATGCATATAAAAGACCTTGTTGAGCTGAGGACAGTTATACTTCAAAACTGCTAAGAGGTATAAATTTCACTGCATGATTAATTCAGGCTTTGGAGCCTGTTAAGTAAGTGATCTTATCTGCCGGACTACTTCAGAGTGCAAAACGGTCTCCTGCTAAGCTCTGACTGAGAAATCAAGCTGTTCTTGAGAATGTATTAGTGATTCTTTCAGCAAACAGCCAGGCAGTGGTCCTCATGTTACTCAGTCACTCAGAATTCAGGCATTTTTTGTAGCGTTTTTTTATATGTCATCAGGACAGAATGACCTTAAACTTCTATTTAGTTTAGTTAGTGGGTGTCTGTGTTGGTGGAAATAACAGAGTGGTTTCACCTTCACATAAGAAGTGTTCTGTAACACAACAAACTCTGGATTTGTTGACTCAACTTGACTCAGCTGACATTTATGTAGTGGAGTACACTTAGTAGAGTATACCTTATTTTAATCATATGTAGGCCACATTTGTTTTGCAGTTTCTGTCATGTTACCAAGGCAACTTAAATTATAAATAACACATTTAACAAAAATGCCTGTTTCATACTTGATCTAATAATTTAAAAATGTTAACAGATTATACAGCTTCACATCTTGCACTGGTAAACACAAACATTTTATATACTGTATTGGAGTGAAATGACATTTCCAAGATCACAATAATTGACCAATCAGGGGCAAGTATTTCATTGAGCTGCCAGTCATTGTAACAGTATGTTTCTATTCTTATATCCTTGTAATGGAAACCAAATTTGCTACTTGTTAGCTGATCTGGAAGTGCAACACTTTGGTAAGACATTTGTAAAAAAAACATAACAGTAAATGCAATGTACTGTAAATTATGTACATTTATGTGTTATGTGTAATGAAAAAAAATCTAGACAGCATGTGCAATTATGTTAATTTGCTAAGATATGTGCTTTCCTTTTTAATCATACATCAGCAAGAGGCAAATTAAGTTTAGCACAATATCCTTACAGCCTCACATATCCTTAAAAATATACAACCATTTCCATGTAAATTGACATTTTAATTAATCCTGGAGTGCTTTGTGTGTCTGAGACATTTAACAGAGGTAACAAAGCCCTATTTGTGGTTATATTTATATAGACAGAGTCAAATGCTCACCTATACATTGTACTGCATATTTCATTAAAGCTTTTTCTTAATTTTTGTTCTGTACGGTCTAAGGAAATGTTCACAGCAAAACTTAATGTTTGACTGTTTGTGACAGACACACACACACAAGCACACACAGAGAATACGACTGCTTTGTTTATTGTGGTTTGTGACAGTGAAGCATGCATCATCTGTAACATTGATGCTGTTTTGTTTATATGCACGCCTCACTCCTCTGCAAATGCGTAAAAAAAGATATTTAAAAAAATAAAGAAAAATACTGTTAAAAACATTGTATTGATGCACTTTCTCATGCCAAGCTCTGTTTTACCAGTTAAATAAATTCCCTTTTGAATGAATGCTTGGCATAGTATCTTTTGACCTGGACTGTCTGATATGTCTGCATACCAGCACATATAAAATATGTATGTTGTTGTCTATCCCAATGTGAAAGGAGCTTAGTTATTCTGGCTTGTAAAATGCCTTCATTTTGTCCAAAATCGAAGGCATAATAGCATGTATCTTTGCAATGCAATGGCTCTTTTGTTAAACTCATATTAACAAAATCTAATTTAAATAGTCAAATTTACACAATTGCATAACGTAACCAACATGCCAACATCATTTTATTAAGGAAGCTTGCTAAACAACACAACTTGTGTCTGACCTGTTATGAAAGTGGGTATTTGTTTGTAAACTGCAAACTTTCTCCAAACTTTATTTTTAAAGTAAAATAACTCTCTGTTCTGTGACCCATTGTTCAGAATAGCTGTATTGATCATGTTCATTCAACAGTAATCAACAATAACTCTAAGGCCCTCGACTCTTCATCAAGACTAGCACAGCATGTACCCACATAATGTTCTTTTATAGAGCTAGACGGCTACTGACGCCAAAAAAACACTGTCCTTTAAACAGGCTTTACGTCAAAAGCCGACTACATTAACCTTTTAGAGACAGTAACAAAGTATGAGGTCAACTTTGCTGTTTCCAAAACAGAAGAACAATGTATTTTTTCTTTAGACAGCCTTGACCTACTGTATGCAGCTATCCGTTTCCCGAAGAGTCGCCCCTGACAGCAACTATCCACCCACTAGTGGGAAGAGTGATATGGTTACACTTTAGCAAACCCCTGAAGATATACTTAAATAAGTGCTGAGACAAGTATTTGTGGTTTAGCCCAGTGATAGGTGCTGTTTTTAAGGGTTTAAGTGCAGACAGAATAAGAGAAAAATGCTGGGGAGGACCTGACAGGTCACCTAGAGCTAAGACAGAACATAATGATCTATTACCACTAGTTAGCCATTGTGCGCCGCAACCGAGTCTCAATGCCAGGCTCTGGGTTGAAAGTCTGGTCTACTTTAAAGACTGTTGTGTCCAACTCTGGACTTTAAGGACTGGTTTGCAGGTTAATTAAAAACAGCCAATCAGATCCAACTCTGGACTTTGAAGACTGGTGTGCAAAACAGCCAATCAGATCAGAGCTGGTGATTTCAGACAGCTCCTGCCTTTTTTTTTTATTAAATATATAGTTAAAAAATACATTTCAATTTTTGCTTTAGCTTAATAAAAGTTTAAACGACAAAACAGGCCTGTTGTAACTGCTTATGAGTGAGTGAGAAGTGTTCTTCTTTTGGCTGATAACAAAAAATCTCAATAAACATTAGCTGATGCCCTCAAATGACAATCTCAGAAAAAGTGGTCTTCAGCATTAGAGCATTAAAGGTGGGCAAGAGGTTTTGTGCATGTTAATGTATGTGTACATTTGCATCCACACTTGGATAAGTCAGGTCAGCCCTTTGTACTGCCATTCCCTGTGTAGTTCATTATTCTGAAACCTTTTAACCTGCAGGAACTGTCAGTGCAGTGGAGCAGTCCTGGCCTCTATTTCAGCAAACAGGCCCTACAAGGCAGACAGATTCATAATGTCTGCCTTCCAGAGTCAGCTTATACAAACACTGAATTATTAACTGGGCTAATTTGAGAAATCATGAATCTTTCAAAATACAGGGCCCCCATTTTGCATTTTCATATAAAAACAGCATCCACATTTCATGCGGAGCGATAGAACACAGCAGGAATGAAGGCAGGAGAGTTTTAAAGATGCGAGAGACGTTGACTGAATGTGACTGTGTTTTAAAAATATGGCACCTGAAAACCGAAATAGACGAATAAGAGGAATTATGGGAAATATGCAGGCAGGGTATCAACCGCAGTGTGTTGTGACTGAGTTCAAACCGATTAAGAAAAACTATCTTGTCTTGAGACAAGTGAAACTACTCTTATCCATTTCTAACACCGTGTCGTAACCAGACACGACGTGACAAGATTTCAGCAACACCAATTTTTCTGTCTACCCTGACAACAAAGAAATTGCACATGGCATCAAAACCACATCCAATCAGAACAGTTGTGTGGACTGAAGAGCATGAGGAACACATATCTTCTGTTACGCTTGTCTAGATGACATTCCCTTTATGGTTTTGGTCTTTGGCTCTGAAGGATTGTCATAAAAAATGATGTTTCTCAGCTTTTACCAGCACTCTCTCTCTGACCGTATTTGATATTAATATACATGAGGAGTTTGTGGTGTGGGCAGGGCCACCCAGTGTGTGAGGAAGATAAAACAAAACAGACAAAATATTACAAACAGTGAAATACTGTTGTATTAGCAACCAAATTATTGTTATCATCCTCCAGTGTTTAGTAAACAGCCACTGACAGAGGTAGCATATTTTACTGTCCTACAAATTATGGGCTGGAACTGAACTGCAGGGCTAGTGGAAGAAGCTAATATTGCAGAGGGAGATAGCTAACAAGAGACTGAAGAGGCATACTAGTTTTCTATGATTTACTAGCAGTGCATCACAAACAAGCCAGCTGTCAGTGTCTTAAACAGAGTAGCATCGCTGCATTATTATCTAGTTCTCACTTCACTTCTGTTCACATTGTGCTGTTGTCACTGCACCAGGGGTTAAATCGGTTTAAGAATGTGGCAAAGTTACATGCATTCAACATCTGAAAAAAAAATTACTGTAATCCAAAAACAAATTGTTTCTGCCAGCAGAAAATATCCAAAGGAGATGAATAGTGTGTTACCACAATTCAGTTGGCAGCCATTTTACAGTACAATACAAAGCATGTAATTAGTTCCTCCTCCAGAGACACACAAATCTGTTGACATCCTTGACACTAGAGCTCTAACAAGTAAGCTGTCAGTCAAAATGTGTGGAAAAAAACCTTAACAAGTAAATTTTGCCTCCTTCTGAACATATGGAGTGTGAAGATTAAAAACTATAAACTGTACATAAATGGAGTTGTTTTTAGCCCTTGGGAAAAAGTTTGCACTTTGCAGATATACCTTTAAAGAAAAATTCTAGGTTAAATGCAACTCAAGAGCTACTGCCTGCATCTATGACATGTTATTTATTGCCGTACAGCATAACTCGTACTGAGGTAAATTTTTTGTTAGGCATTCTCATGATAATTCATGTAAAATGTGTTTGTTGCTCAATTCTTATTCAAATCATTGATTTGAGATAGATCGACTTTTCTAATTAAATGAGCTTCTGGTATAAATTACACTACAGTAAACCATTTACTGTAAATGAAAGTGAATAATGACTTTATAATGGCTATCAAGTTTAAAAATGTTATAAATGTTTCATAAATGTAATACCAATAACAGCCAATATCAATTAAGACTTCAAAAGACTTGTAATGTTGTGCACATCATGTCATTTAATATTTCAGTCATTATTCACTGTTTGTTTGGGTGTCCATTTAAAATATCAACAATGTTTCTTATAAATCACTTACTGCTCCTTTAAGAAGCCTGTTTTTCCTTTAAGAAGCTTTTTTTTCCCAGTTTTGGTGATTGAAAGTGAAAATTCTCACTATATTTCAGTTTTCTGTATCTATTATTATGCCTCAAATGTCACCAGAAGCTGAAGAGGGGGCAGTTGGCATGCTGGAGGCAGACAAACTATGTGCCAGCGTTGCCAGCCCCCGTTATAGCGCTGTACACTACATCACAGCAGACCTGATGGCAGGGAGCGTTTCAGCAGACTGGCAGGAGTGAGAACGATCAAAGATCTACTCATTCTCGAGTCACTGCACCAATGAAGGACCCAAAACATCACATGGCTCCAGAGACAGTAGTCTGTGCCTGCCAGAGGCCAGTAACTTTGTACAGCTCCTCCTGAAAAATTGGAAAACGTCTCAGAACTGCAAGTTTTGCTGAAGACCAGCTGCTAGTGGTGGCTATAAGAATTAAACTCATACTATCTACATTAAAATCTGTATATATGTGTGTGTGTGT